>JANPWN010000458.1:0-15290 GCA_027406425.1 Blastocystis sp. subtype 8
AAGATGAGTTTATGCTTTATCCCTTCATAACACTTCACTATTCATTGACGTTCTTTCGCATGAATAACAAACATTATAAACATTATACTGCTTATTTGCATATGCAGTTTCTGACATGAAAGCCGCCCGAATAATATGTTTGTTGAAACGTCTTCCAATCAGTGCTACAACAGCTCCAGCAGCTTGCTGAATACTCGGATACTCAACAATTACATTACCAACACCAGGATCTTCGCCTCTTGGAATCACGACTGACAAAACCTGTCCAAATCGAGAGCATTCTGTTTCAATATCACTCTTAATATCCAAATAGTCTTCTACATTCTATTCATCATTCTCCCAACCCTCTATTACTTCTAAATCATCTCTCGTTACCATATTCTTCAAAACAAGGATTCTAGAGGGAGGAGATTTCTGAATTTGACCTCCTGTGCTCAAACCAGCCTGTTTCAATAACTTGGCAGCGGCATCACGAGCCTTGTTACTCTCTGCAATGAAAGGTGTTTTGAGATCAGGAAGATCCAGCGTTGCCTGAACAGCAATGGTTGGATCCAACTCGACTGCTTGGTCTCCTGCCAGTACCATGGTAGGACCCTGTTTCACGGCAGCAGGACGTACCACCAAGGACTGATCACACACCTTAATTCCATTCATTTTCTCACACACAAGAGGCACCAAATCCGGATTCTCATACACAACATAACCAAATCCTTTGGACTCGTGTGTTTCTGGATCACGAGTAATCGTTAATGACTTCACTGGACCGAATGGACTGAAAAGGAGCATTAGCTGTTCTTCTTCGATTCCCATAGGAATGTCTCCAATGAAGATCTTACAATTCTGATCGCTTCCTGCTGATATCGCTTCTGCAATTGCACTGGATCCTATTTTTGCTGTGTAGCCAACTTTCTCCATGTGAAGACGAGGTGGACGACCTTGAGGAGGAGGAACATCATCAGGATTAAAATCAGTAGGACGAACAACCCCAATACTGCTACCTCTAGAAATCAATTACAGTTTCAAATTCAACTCAAAAGGGATCCCGTCCATTGCTAGACAAGCAGTAGCCATCTCGGGCGTTTGTAATTCAATAATCGCATAACCTTGCTCCTTAAATGCAATAAGAGATGTAATGGGAGGTTGAGCGATTTCTTGGTCTACACATGCATTAATTGTATCTGTCAGAAAGTCCTTCAATTTCTAGAAAGTCACAAGAGACAATAATGGCTAACAATATCTTGATAGTCTTTTGGGAGATTTGTAACGAACAATCGACGAATAATTTTGGATGTAACAGAGGGATTTGATGCTCCCGGGGCATAGGCCTTCATCATTGCTCCCAGAGTACCTGCATTTGTTAACAACTCCTCAGGAACACCCTCTGGCTTTTGATCAAAGTTTGATCTCTTCGCACCGCGACTACAATATGATCCAATACACTAAAACTGACTCGTTGCCTGGACTTGTCGAACGGCTGTATGAGTGTGATCGACGTCTACTTCGATGGCTTCTCGATGAGTGATTGTCGCGACTTCTCGATCGATAGCGATGGCTCCGTGAACTACGATGACGATCTCTGGAACGGGAAGAACTATGTTGAGCCATTATCTATTTCATAAACTACAAAGAATAGAAGCTACATAGTCAACCAACTAATAATCGTGGGACAATATATTGTATTTAGCAATTTCAAAAGACTTCTAAAAAAATAGAGTATATCCAATTTCCAACAATAATGCAGATTTTTGATGACAGTGATTACGAAGCATTATTTGAGTTTTCCATGCTTTCAAAGGAAAGTAAGTTATACTATATTCGCCAGTGCATTTGGATTTGTGTATTGGGAATGGTGGGTGTTATGTGTGAATTCCTATCACCTCATGTAACTTCGTTCATTGAAGGTGACTATACAATTTCTCACTCATGTGGAAATACGATCAGGTGAATTTCTCACTTCTTTATGATTATAGTACTGTTTCTGTGTTTCTTTACTACATTACTGTTGTCTTCTTAAGTATTGGTATGATCTTCATTCTTTCTAGTTCTCAAGATAGGCGAACAGTTATTTTTATCTGTGAGCATGAAGAGTAGATGACATTTCATGCATTCCTGATATGTTTACGGATTATGGCTAACTGCTTTGGTTTCATTAATCTACTCAAACAGTTTTCAGGTCGACCAAGACCATGTTTCTTTGATATGTGTGGCTATCCGGGGAGCTCTAAGATACCCTTTCTGTATGGAACACCGGGTATGAATGGTGATATAACAAAGTGTACAGCGAATGTAAATGTGCCACTGGTATATGACAAGTAGACATATGCTATTCACGATGCTATGCGATCCTTTCCTTCAGGTCATGCTTCTATTTCGGGATCGGCGCTAATGCTATTTCTAATCTTTTCAAGAGCAACTCAGGAGTATGCCGCGAGACAGTCAAGACGTTTTTCTTCTGTAATCTCAATAATCCAATTGGTACTCTCGTTGTCTTCAATTGCCATTTCAGCAACACGTGTTGTAAGTTCTTCTTGGATCTGTTACATAGTTTGATTATCGACACTTTGCATCCGATACTGTTGCAGGTTATCTTCTAGGTATGTGTATCACGTTAGTTACAAACAATCAAGTCCAACTATCATATTTACTGTCACTGAAACGACCTTCGAATATATCTCCGACATCTTATGATGAGATGATAGAAGATGAAATTAAGTCCTCTGGAATGATTCGGTTACATATGTTTCAGAGAAAGAGATTTGAAATTAAGGAATCTAGCAACAGTGATATGAAAGTGATTGTGAAGTGAGTTCTCTGTATCCTGACTATCTTTGTTTTTTGGAGTCTGTTGATTTGTTGAAACAAAGGCGATTCTTACAAAGACACTTAATACAACGGGAAGTATTCCTACAAGACAATTATATCTTGCCACTCACCAATAAGAAAACAAAAAACATCTCATTTAAGATGGATGACAGGACAGTTCATTCTTCGAGTTACGAGGACCGCTTTCTCAGAAGGATGCAAGAAACCAGTGATACATAACTCGGTAACACACAATGACTCAGAACCTACCTATTCAACAAAACAATGGCCTTCCTATGAGAGGACCCTAATTCTTTTTGGATCAAAAACTCCAGAATGGCCCTATTTATTTCAACAAACAATAGATTCCTAGTTAGTCAACTCATTTTCTTCGTAATGATTTGATCTATTTTATTACACTGAATGGAATAGGTACCTTCTGATACAAGACACCTCCGAAGATAATTACCACAACAATTAGTATGATTGCAATTACAATAACAATCACGGTGACGATCACTTGCTTCCAATCTATTATTTACCAAGTGTTTTCAACCTCACTTCTGTCAATACACTTGTTCTTCGTACAATATAGACCACTCACGCAATCATCTTGTGTGCCGCACTTTTGGAGGAGACTGCACCCATTCAAACAACTACCTCCACAATCGGCATCAGTCTCATCCGCATCTTGAATTCCATCATAGCATGACCATGGATCTGAATTGCCTTGAGCGAATGTGTGAGTGATTTCCGCTTTAGTAACTGTCAGATACTTTCCCTTCATTCCCTGTTTGATGTCATTATCGGCAATCATTTCATTCAATCGTTTTGTGACTAATTCAAGCATATCGGGAGCTGTTACCACCGTGACCTAGAATTGATTGGTTATCTATTACCTACATGAACTGAAATGACTTGGGATTCATCTTCCAGTAACTGTCTTCGATCTAATATGAAGGACAAAGAGAAAGGATCACGATGTCGTCCAACGAGAGACTGATGAGAAAGAGACTGAAGAGAAGTCCCCAAGTAGTCCCACAAACGAATTTGAACAAGTGTGGGAGACAACGACAGGCGGTCAGCAATGACTATGATAATAGGATTCACTCAGCTATACTTTCACGAAGAGAGAGTTTCCAAAAGTCTTCTAATTTGGTTTGAGCTTTGAAGGTTCCCCACATTTGTATCTTGACATGAATAAGTTGATGTGTTTCATTTGTATGGGTTAACTCCTCTTCTCTGATAGTACCGCAGTTTGATGAGGTGTATGGTTCGGTACAGATGCACTTCTTCTGCTGACAGTATCCATGGTAACTGCATGGAAGTAACTGAAGTTCTGAAGAAGAGGAAGACACACCCCATCCACTCTCACAAATTGTCCCATCACTCTTCTGGTCATAATCAATTTCCGTTGTTTCTCCACGTGTTGTGAGTGTTAGTGTACACTCATCTTCATCATTATTCATCAACACTCCACTGGACTCTTTTCCTGCAAAATATACGGTATACTTCGTTTCAGGTGTTAGATCAGGTAGGATAAATAGATGCGATGTGGCTGCCGTTTCCGAATACAGCTGGCCCTGGGACATAATGACCAGAGCAGAAGGACGAATGGAGGTGGCAGATGTAGAGTATAATCCCCATAGGAGAACAGGTTTTGTTGTAGTGACACTGACAGATGCAGTAGTTGACGAAAGGGATGTTACTCTAGCCGTTATAATTGATGCTCCAACATAGTTGAACTCCATTATTGGTGGATTCATAAGTGTTGAACCAGAGGAAGAAGTGATTGTTTTGGCAAGTGTGACAGAGAGAAAACCGGGAGAGGTGGGAAGAAGAGAAACCTTAAACGAAGTATCTGACTCCTGAAGTAGCTCTTGAACTTGTGCATTCACCGTCTATTTGAGAATCATCACCTAACCATACGACGCACTGTGAAGAATCAAACCGCGAAACTGATGAAGAGAAGTGAATGCTTACAGTTATAGGAAGATTCACCACATCGTAGTTCTGATCGGACTGCATCGAAGCAGTCAGCGTATCTGTGATAATTACATACATCAAAACCCCACCCTGAACAATAAACCGATGAGATCCTCGCATTCTTGGCGAAGCATAGGTGATGCAAAACAGAAGGAGTAGAATTGCGAATTTCATATAGAGAAGATTGGTCCAGTTGTATATTTCTTTCCATAACACCAAATAGATCCCCAGGATTAGAGGGATATGAATACGAAGCGAAATGTGAATTTATACATAAAGGAATGGAATTCTGATCAATGGAGGCTTGATCATAATAATGTCTCCGCGTGTGAAAAAACCAACTGATAAACGAGAACGAATCTTTCCATTGGTAAGGAATCTAATACAGTTAGTAATTTATAGGGGGGACGCACGCTTCTCACGTATGCTCAAGATAAGAGTAATGAGGTATAGAGATGGTGAATTCATCACAGAAGAGGAAATAATGAAGAAATTGAAAGCGAAAGAAAGGAGAAAGCTTCTTGGTTTGGATTCTGAGAGTTCTGAGGAGTGTATGAATAATATTTGGTGTTTATGATGTAGAATTATTGTGGTACATTTCCAATTTGTAGTGAAGACCCTAGCAAAGTGTATCACAGAACCATTGTTACTTATAAGAAGCGACATACAATCCGTTTTCTTCCTTTTTTCATTTCATCGTAGAAGAGTGCCGAAATAGCTTTATTCTTGGGATGATGAGCAGTTCCCCTTCTATCAAGTGAGCCCTATTTTTGTGTAATTATATTTTAGGAGTGAAGCTCTTGCGTTATGGCTTGTCGATAATTGTGGCTTTTCAATAGGAGTAGAATTAATAGCTGGTGATAATCATAGTCCACAGTGAACAGTATTCGTACAATAGCCCTATCAAAAGTTCCAAAAGATGGACTTACATTGAATCAGGAGACTCATACTGCAACCTTCACATATTCTAAAAGACAAGCGACAATTCATGTTTTGGAATTCAACTGTATTAAGTTATAGTTGTCCCTCTTTGGTGATTTGGGAATGAAAGTGTTTGAAACGTTGAAAGTAGTCCAGCATGATTACGAATGCCATACACTTTTTCATCCATATCCTAAAGCTTATCCCGATTTCGATTACTATTGTTTTTCTATTGAATTTCGTCGTGACTGCGCTGGCGAGCGGTTACTATTTTTATTGAACCGAAATATTGATGAAATGTGCAATAATAAATGACTTGTGATGTTTAGAAACTATTTAGATGAAATTGTTCTCATCAATCATTTATGTAATGTTTTTACGAATATGAATGAATATATTCATGGATTCACAGAATCCTACTTCTTTTCCCCAGAGAGGTATTCTCCATCTTCTGTCGCAACTCGAAATTTGATTTTGGACCTGAAGCAAATGTTCGAGGATTACGTTTATTACAAAATACAATATCTAAAAGCGAAGAAGGGAAAGTTACTTGATTTGAGATCAAATGGTGTAATGCGAAAAGAATCACAACGGTTCTTAACAAAGGATTATTCCAAAGAAGATGTTTTGTTAGGACTTGGGGATAATTGGTAGTTGAAATGTATGTACAAATTGGCGAAGAAACGGTATTTAGAAATGAAAAAGATGATTGAGGAAAAGAAGTATCTGCATCTTGTTCGTGATTTGGGATAGTCTAATGCATAGATACTGCTTCTTAGAGATGAAAAGATAAAGAACATTGTTCAATGGACACGACCGCGTGTTTTGCGAAATTGGCTGAAAGAGCATGGATATGTAGTAGATGTCCTTTTCATTGGTTATTAGTTTCTTTTTTAATAGGAAATGACTAGTAATGATGATATAATTGGCATTAGGCAATAAACAACTACACAAGGAACTAACTGATTGAGTCTTCAAAACGGAGTTACATTCTCTACAAATTGTAGCCTGATATGGATTCAAATATCCACCTGATCCTCATTCATTTTCATCACTCATACATCGATCACACTGCTTTGTCACGAGGCTATCAACTTCATCAGAAGCATCAAACCGCTCAGCAACAACTGCTGGATCTAATTGAGGTTTTCGACGCAACAAACCAACACGTTCAATGTCATCAAAGTCGTATCTACATCTAATACTCCACTTATATTCATCACAATGTCGCCTTGCGCCTTCTGGATTTAACCATAGAATAAAGAAGAAATAGGATAAAGATAGATAAAGAAGAGATGATGATTTCAATAAAAATGGTCATGAATGAAATGCGAGAAGATTTCATTTGAATTGTTGTAATTTCTGTACGTATAATTTCTGAATCTAACTTCAACACTTCAACACTACCTTTTCTCTCCGAAATGATGGCACACTGAGTGAAATACTTCTTCGAGGGATCAGTTCCCTTGAAAATAACTGGCTTTCTCGATACAAGACTAGTTCGAACGGAATCAATCTCTCGAGCTAGAACTAATTCAATAAATAAAATAGCTACATTGTTCATCAAACAAAACACAAGTGGCTGTCATTGGAATATTGCTATTGAGAGAAAATGAGATACTCTGTCCTTTTATCACAATATTACTGATTTCAAACTGTCCTTTCTCAGTTTGAATTCGTTTCATTGTACTTAACATTGATTGACCAATATCACCATATTCCGAAGTTCCAAAACAATACACATCATATGCTGTATCTGGAACCAAATTACTCACAATAATCACATCAGAATCTACTTGTAAAGAAAAGAATCAAATAAAACCGGAAACAAGAGTTCCCTCACGCGAATTACGAATTGATGAAGGGACAATCTGCTTCCCTCGTAGGACCCCTTCGCACCACACAGTTGTAGGATGAGAGACATTAACTTCAATGTGTACTGAGACTGGTTCTACAGATACTACAGATACCATTAATGAGACCACGGTATTTGTTTTACTTTCAGATGGATCCAGAACCATCTCACTGTCTTCCTTTCTATCCTCTTCAGTAAGTTCATTATCAGATGTTTGTTGCTCAGTATTTGCATTGTTCGAATCATACGTATCATTCGAATTGGAAGCAGAATCAGACTTAGAAACATGTGGAGGGTCCTGGCTGTGACTCAAGATTTCATCCACAATTGCATCATTGACCCTTTGAGCAGCCTGGATACTGCTTCCTATCTTTTCAGTTAGTTCGTTAGACGCCGACTTATTCTTGCTCACTTGACCTTCTCTCACTCTCTTTTTCTGTGATGTTCGTGGGAGTTCTGGGTCGAATTCGTTAATTACACCCTTCTTCCCTTCTCCTTCTCTCTTTAAAGAGTTATCATCATCTACATATTAATTCAGGATTGTAGTTTGAACAATAACGCTTTATGGAAGAAGATCGGCTTCTCCTAGTATGTACATTCTCCTATCTATTACACGGTCACTCCCACAAGGTACTGATTCCTCTTTCACGCTTTCAACACTCACTTGAAACACAACTACTATCCCTCACTTCTATCCCAAATAATTACATAATAATAACAGAAATAATGATACTGGTCTCATAAAAGAAAGGATTCACAAAGAAAAGGAATCATTACTTCTTGATAATCGCTATATTAAACAAACAACGAAATTCGTTCCCCAAGTACCAGAAGGATTCCAACCTCCATTCGTCTTAAGTCCCGAATCCTGTTGCGGAGGCATCCTCGAAAACTCCATTTCAGCATTATCAACCGACATTCCATCTGTGGCCTTTACAATCGTACGAGGAACCGATACAGGTTGGGGTCGAGATTGAAACACAATCTTGACATGTGTGTCTACATATCAATGCTTCCTCTCATTCTCACCGTTACTATCCAATACATATCCCCGTAATCCTTTATACCGTCCTTCTGTGACCATGACTTGTGTTCCATCTTTTAGCAACTCCTTTTTATTTCGACTACCCAATTTGGTTGACGCAAAATCCACTTGGCCAGGGCGTAAACTCTGCATTTCGACATTTTCTTTCGAGTCAAATCGTTTCTTCACTTGGTTATCTGCATCCAATTCAACTTGTCGATTCCGGACTAATACAATTCCATTATTCTCACTCACTGATGAACATTTTACAAATACCAAATTTCTCCATAATCGTTTCACAGTTCCACGTTTCCCTTTATAATCTCCCTCCACAATTAAAACTGCATCTCCTTCACGCAACTGATTCTGTCGTACATCCATAATCACTGCAGTTCGACTAACCATATTCCGTTTCGATCGAATCTTCTTCAGATCAAATGAGCATACTTTTCCTGATTGATCTAGCACCGTCAAGGCTGTTGGAGCTAGTTGAATAATGATTCCAACCTTTCCGAATGGAATCTAGTTGTCAAGTCAATTCATTAACCTTACAACAACCAAATCATACAGATCAAACCCTTCGACACTCACAACACCTGCTGACACTTCAGCACTCTCAATCAAATAATTAACAAAAACCTTCATTTCCTTATCTCCAAAGTCGCTAATCACAATTACATTTCCCTCTCCCTCATCATCACACATAGCTACGACACCGGTTTCGCCTGCATTAACTCCCGCTAAAACACGAACATGTGTACCTGTAGCAAACACCTTCATCAGCTCTTCTTCTTTCAACAACAACATTTCAGACTCATCTCCCACAGTCACACGAATCTGAACTTCCCCACGGGAATCGTCACTTTCTTCAACAACGCCTTCCAGATGTTTCAATTCACCCGAAATTACCCTAATATGATCGCCTTTATAAAACAGCTTGACTCGACGCTTTCCACTTTCCCGACCTGTTTCTGCAGGATCCTTCACCGTTTCCTCCGTATCGCCTCCTCCAAAAATGTCTTCTGGAGCCAGAGTCTTCCTGTCTGCAAACATTGCCTTCTCTTCAAGAGAGGGCTGAATGTCACGAAGCAAGTCAGGAATGGCAAACTCCTTATACAACATGCCATCGCGGAAATATTGTCGATTATACTCAAAGAACATTCCACCTTCAAATCAGTTCCATTTCCAACATCTACCCAATTTCGCATTATTGCGGCGTTCCACACGGCCTTCAGGGAATTTCGATGGATCGAAGAATTTTTGAGATGGACGAACCTTACTGGCACTGAAACTTCCTCCAGTAAATTCACTAAGATCAAGACGAGGAACTAGTCGAAGGACTACCTGAAAAGGAATTAACAAAAACAATTCGTACTTTCTGATCATTTTCCATTAATCGGACCACCTGAGCGAGATCACCTTTATACAACCCTTTCTTCAATCGAACAAAGGCATTCAACTGAAGAGGTCGGTTAACATGTTCTACACGATCCAGAAGCATGGTCCGATCTTCAATTGGAATCAGATGAAAGGCATTGCGATAGGCGGAGAGAAATAGTGACATTCCATCAACCACGCGCCGAACCATCGTTTCGTCGTAGGACTCAATATAAACAACACTCTCTTCACCCGTCCAAAACACCGAAAAAATATCAGTTTCGTTTCGTGGAAAGTTGTTCTCTAGACGGCGTCCTTCGTATTCCTGGTACTTATAGGTTAGTGAAAGGACAGCTTGCTGTTCGGAACCACGCTACGATGATAGAAAGAGAATAGCCATACTCGAACACGAACCGAATAGATTTTTGGATCATTAATTGTTGGTAAAACACGGGTGTTATTATATTCTGTGACTGTTGCTTGTTGGACCTCTCGACGATACAAATCAGCAGTTTCCACTTCATTTGGTGATTTCTCTTTCTCATGGAGTGGAACTTGGGTGATTTTCTTCTTTGGAATAGATTTTAGTTTGGATTGAGAATCTTCTCTAAACACTCAGTATCTCAGAGAACTGCTACAAATGAGCTTTCTGCTCCAAACGGTTGAGAACCATATCGTAGTCATCTCGTCCCTTTCTTGTTAAGTGCTTTGCATACTCTAGCTCTTTCAGTCTTTGCTAGATTCTTATTCCAATCAATTCAGGTAAATACCTCTTCATTAATATAACCTTCCTCTGCTGACGTTTCCTCCTCCTCTGAATCCTCCTCTTCGGCGAATTCATCAAATACAGCTTCTGCGGCAAACTTTCTTCTTTTGCTTTTAGTGTCATTTAGACTAGAGCGCTTAGCACTTCGTCGCATTGGCTGGTCACTATCTTCCTCTTCCTCTTCTTCCTCCTCCTCTTCTTCTTCCTCTTCTTCGTCGTCCATCTTATCGTCTTCTTCATCTAGATTATCCAAATCACGTTCTTCCTCCTCATCACTTATATTCTCTTCATCACTAGGCAACACCTCTTTGGAATGATCCTCTTGATCGGACATGAAAAGTCTATTAAATTGGGTTGATGAAAGGCGACAACCGCGGTTCTTTGATGATTGTGGTAGCTGTCTTGTGATACAATAAGTCACGAACTGAATGCTATCTGTTGGGGATACATGTAATTTTACATTGTAGAGCTATTGCAAGCGAATCAAGTACAAAAGGCTAGATGAGAGTGAAAGCAAGTATTCGAGTTTCAAACTGTTCTGCTTGCTGATTTTGATTGTTGCAGTATTTCTATGGGTAGAATTGTAAGGAGTAGATACTTAATTACATCAGCCCCTGTGATGGTCGAGGAGGTAATATTTTTACAATTGGATATGCTAAACTGATGGGTACGTATAACGGTACTGTTCTTCCATGTGGGTCTATTTGTGTATCTCTTATGTTTAGTAACGGCTCCATTCCAGTATTCTCTTACTCCTTTTATTCAAACAGATGATTCACATGTCATGATCTCTGTACGAGTATCGTCCGTGTCCAAAGTCGTCTGTGTAGTAGCAGCATCTGATTCAAAGCCAGATCTTCTTGAGTATCCTGAATCCAAAGATACTCGTTTCTTCGTTCGGACAAATCAAGAGTCGAAGCTTAACTTTCGAGTGAGGTATCTTCCTCATGAGGAACAGCGTTTGTTTTGTAACATTACGGGTCTACTTTACAATCCCGCACATGTTGAATTATTTGTTTCGGATTCCTTTTCTGTTGATTGTAATTTCATTGATATTATGTCATATTTATAGACGATGCCATGAAACTGGAAGATTTGCAACGTACTTCTTCTTCGTTTTCTTTCTCATATCAAATTAGCCAGGTAAAACTGAGGTTTCCTCCTCAAGAACATTCTGTGAAAGAGTTCTTAGTGATGTGCGAATCAGGAGCGTTGCCTCCCACTGTCAGCGATTGTGATCAAACTCATCTGTTTTGTTCTACTGGTTCTCTTCCTATGAATGTGAAAGGAAAAGCATAATTGTTTTGATCAAATAATGCATAGAAGGGAAACAAGGATATTATTCATTGCGGTGTTTATAGTAAAGAAACTGGTAATTGGGTTCAAATTCATGAAGATCAAATTACCAGTTAATTTTAATTATCTGTCTTTTGGATTGTTTGTTAATCGAGTTAATCACTCGATAGAGTTGATTATCCCTTCAAAGTATCTATGGCTCCTAAGGAATCTATCCATCCTCTCGCATATGTTCTACCCCTTCCCTAATAACCCAGTCTTCAAAACAAACACACAATTTGGGATCACTATATACATTTGACGCTGTCGTAATCCAGCCGCAGCTCACAAAAAAATCGTATACCTGTTGTTTCCTCTCAACATCAATAGTAATCTTCCGTCCTGCATCTTCACGAGCAATAATTCCATTTCTATTTCACAACATCTGATCAAGTCCTACTTACAGCACTCTTGGACTATATTAGTCTTGATTGCTAGATAGTGGCGAGGTACCATATGCATTAGCTACCAATCATTCATCTATTATTCTCATACTCCACATAATCGCTTTTCTTCAGGTGTTAACAACTCTACTCCATCCATTCGACTAACATCTAGCATTCCTCCACTACATCTCAACCACATTATCAGGGATCACTTCTCTTCTCTTAACTGATCACGTTGTGCAGGATCCAAATCCGCCATCTCTGCTTCTTCTAGTGTACGGATTCCATTTCGACGCAACTTCTGTAGTGACATGATTCGTTCTCTCAGTCTGGCCTCCTTTATCAATCCCTGTAGAACATTGTTATATTCTCCAGGCGTGAGGAAACGGGCAAATGGTTTCAAACGGTTGTTGATGTCTTGTTCTTCCTATCGATAAAAATCAGCCCAATTTTAGCACTTTTGACATCTTTCTTTCTTCACTGAGAATTGAACGCAAATCAAGGAGATTTCTCTCAAGGACAAATTGTTTTCGTTTATTGCGTTCTGCTAATCTGCCTATAATTTACAGACTCTTTAGAGAATGACGATTAAATGCCCGAATTAGACAAGTCTTCAATTCCTTCTCCTTTTCATCTTCATCTCCCAGAATTTCAACATCTTTCAACATCACCTCAGCCTCGTTATCATATTCGACATCGTAATCATTTCGAAGTGCATTGTACCCATTGATGTCACTGCCAGGCCCAGTGTATCTACATGAATAGCACTTTCATAACTCTCACGGAGGTACGGGCTCATCCACTAAATCACCTGGAAACGAATCTTCTTCCACTTTTGAGGGATCTGGTATTCTGGACTCATTCGATAGATATGTCTGAATGTAGTGATGAACACAGTGCTGCTCAGATTTCGTACCCACATAATGACTGATTTCTCTAGATATCAAAGTGGTTTACCTTTTCTACTCCCAGTTTCCAAAACGAAATGCTTGCATACCCTCCATTAAACGCAATTCCTCTTCAGCTGACCATCCCTTAACATACAGGACCATCTTCCTATTAATGATAAAATCCAACTAGTAATACCCCAGATTCTCACAAACTCGATATCCATGGGTCCAGAGATGTCCATCTTTTTCACAATGCTTCATAAGACATTCCTTGCACATATAGAAGTTCTCGCACTCATTACACTGAAAGTATAGCGTTTGGGTGATACTCTAGGCCTAAACAGACAGAAACTAGTCGACTTTGTTACAGAAAGTACAGTAAACAAAAACATTCAAATGATTCAATGGAAAGTAAGGTATCTCTTCAACTATGTGTAATTAAGAAGAACTGGAAGTAACTAGGATACGGAACAGGTTTCTGTAATTCTGTATTCACTTCAGTTGCTGGAGCTTCCTCTTCCATTCCATTGGATTGCCCATCAACCACAATAGTCGTTACTTCTGGATGCGCGTTGATTCTACAATTGATACTGTAAATATGAACTACTCCTCAAGTTCCATATCACTTTCAAAAAGAGATGTAATGAGAAATAAACAATAGATGATCTAGTTATATATACAAATGTCGTTCCAGTTCATAGTGGGAGCACTAAATCTATGCAAGCAAATGTTACAAAGGAGATTTGAGATAGATTCCCTTAGGGAATCGGATGACCACACTTCTTGTGAGGAGCAATACTTGGTACAAGAGCTAGGGGAAGTATTGAAAGCTGTATCGGAAGGTACCTCATTCAGCAAAGTAAGTCCAAGTCTCATTACTTCAACTTCCATTTTCCTGCTTTATTCATAAGTCTTTCATAATCAGCAACAGCAGCTCTAGACTTAGATTTATCGGCACAAATCACATTCTACTGAGAAAGATGAAGAGGGACTTGATCAGCTGACACAACCCTATTTGCTAATATAGGCTTCTTTCCAACTCTCATAAGACCAACAGTCTCGCCAAAGAAGTCATCGATGTGCAGTTGTCTCAGGGAGAGGGTGTCCACTCACTCACATTCTGAGAAAATAAAACTTCAACCTCGGAATAGGCAGAAATGTAGAGTTCGATAAGTGTCTTTGAGGAGTAATACTTAATGAAGACCAAAACTACCTCATTCCAGAGAGAAGAAAGACACATACGAAGTGTATTCCGTTTACAACATCATTAGGAGGACAGTTGCTTATGTATCTGCCATGAGTCTCATCAGTAGCTGTCATTGTATAGACATTCCAATCAGTTAGCAAGTCCCTGAACATAGAACCTGAGTAGCAAGCTTCCTTAAACCAGATCTATTTCTATATAGGTTATTCAAATAAGCTGTTTTGATAGTATCCCACGGTTGATGTCTTTCTATAGTTTCCTGGCCAATCTTAATAGTCTCTTGATCACAGTGGTCAATGTTATATATGAATACAGTGTCATCAGGACCACCAGCGTGGGCTTTAGGGTTCTCAATACCCATCAGCTCAGTCACCCTGCCAGTATTACTAGAGAGAACGCAAGAAACAAGTCAGCAATTAACAAATTAACACCATAATCAACATTGTCAAACCAACCATAATGAGTCTAATCCTTAACAGTGGTGTTACTAAGATTCGTGAACACTTTGGCAATAAATAGATTTGATACATCATTATCTGGAAGATAATAAGTAAAGAATATGATATTCTCAAGCTGGCATTCGGCAAAGATCATCATCATATGCACGATAAGTTAACTACATATGAGATAAATGAAGACCTACCATGGAAGCAGGGTAATTAGATCAACCTGTAGTGGTTCCAAAGATCATAGCATGTATCTCTGCAGCTGTGAGAGCCATAATGAAAGAAGGGACAAGAAGAA
>JANPWN010000462.1:0-10879 GCA_027406425.1 Blastocystis sp. subtype 8
ACTCCTTAGCGACAATGGAGGCCAAACGACCCATGATATGGCCACGACAGTCAATAACAACTTCCTTTTCGAACATTTCTACACCCAGGATTAGTATGAATTCTAGAGTATGCCAACAACTCGTATGAGTTAACACAAACACATAGAAGTAACAACCTACCCCTGGCTTAGTCACACAAAACTCTGGATGAAAACAGGATAGTGTTAGTCAACTTATTGTTTATAGATATCACTGAACGTGTAAGTGTGTTTGGTGATTACTTTGCTAATATGAAAAGTGATCATTCTAGGTTATTTCTTCTACCATTAGGATCTGTGTGATATGAAGGCGGTAAACAACTATATTAACATATTGAAGACTGAGAACCACATTTAGGTACAAGTTGAACACACAACAAACATGAAAACTAAAGTGATTCTTATTTCTTCTCCATAGCTTCATACTGTTCCGGAGTCAAACATTTGAACGTGATACCGTGTAGAATCGATAACTCGCTAGACAAGACCTATTTCATAAGACTCAAAATGTACAGTAAACTTTGTTCATAAGACGATGCTGCTGTAGCAGCTTCATTCCACGAAACTTGGGAGAAACAACAAGCATTTCCAATCTGAGTAATGAGTATCCCGCTACAAACCTTACAAATATCCAGCGTCATATGAGATATCCTTGATCTCTACAATTGTCGCTCCCGCTTCTTTTTTCAGCTTTTCAATCATCATTTCTTGCATTTTCATACGATTCTATAGGTGACTGGTAACTGTGGTGGCAACCATCTTCTCCTCCGTTTCACTGGAGAAGAGTCGGTAATTAGTGGAGATAATTGCATGAACTGATGTTAACGGAATGGAAACAGCTCTGACAAGAGATCGAGTCAACGATAGCATTTCAATGATGAGTTAAAGTCACAAACAGGAGGGAAAAGAGTGAAAAACAAACTTTCTATCAGTAGTTCCTCCCAATAATCCAGACAGGTCGCCGTTCTGAAGAGGAATTCTCCGGTAGTCTCGCTAATCGGACAATCGGAAACTCTCTCTGAGATGTTTCTCGACTTCTTGATCTGGAATGGAGCTGTTCGTCTGAATAGGAGGACGAAAACGATACTGATGGCGAGCAGGATGAACATCTACATAACGAATTATATCAATGAATTACGAGAATCCATCCTGTTGGTCCTGTTGGAAGAACATAGGCAAGATATCAAAACTCACTCCATCAACAAACAATCGGAAGATACGTGGAAGAACCTTTGAAAAGATTCCTTTCTTTCTGTAATTAAGTAGGAAACGAATGAACTACTGGAGTACTTGGATGTGTATCACATGTTGTAGATAATATGAATAGTAATCAAGAGTCATATTGTATACAGTATTGTCTAGTGATTATGTAACGCGAATGAAAGAACGGAAAAGAGTTTCTCGAGGGTGATTGGATACCACATGAGAGTAAATGAGGATTCCATTTCTCACTATAATTAAGAACAATTACAATATATTACAAATTTCCTTCTTTCCACTTATTGTGGAGTCTTGGACAGTGAAAGAAACCTTCTCTTGTTGGGTTCCTGGAAAGGCCAGAACCCATTGACAACTAAAGTAACAGTCCATAATATTAGAGTACGATGCCTTTGTTTCCGAAATGTACTTGCCAATGTACTCCACCTCTTGAAATACCTGCTTAACTTGCCGCTTACACTTCTTCTGCATCAATGAAAAAAAGAAATGACATACCAACACCACCTTATCACCAAAACGAAGAAAAGGGATATGTTTCTTTTAGCAAACAATGAAGAGTATATAAACTAGCTATGACGATAATGAGAAGAATGACGATGAGAAGAAGAATGATGATGAGATTGGCTCCGACTTCTTGATCTGGAAGATTTGTTACTTGAACGAGAGTAGTGATGATAATGAGAGTGATCACGTTTATGTGAATGTGAACAACTACGATGTTCTCCAGAAGGAAGAGTAGGTACACTTTTCATAGTTGATACAGCTACAGTATTACCGAATTCTGTGTACAGTGTACCTCTTGGCTCAAATGAATTACTGTGGTGTCTATCTATTAATATCACTACAAGACTCATACTGCAAAAATGTAGCTTCAATTGTTGGAGAAACTATTAGACTATTTTCTAATGTAGAAATATGAGATATAACACCCTCCTGTGGTGATTCCACATCAGAAAGCCACTTTATCTGTTTTCGCTTGTATAGTTGGATAGCTGAATGTGTAATCATTTGGATGTCCTCAAGAGATGCATCAAAAAGCTCCCACCATTCTACTGTTTGAGGAAGGGATACCCCTAATGTCCTACATAATCAGCAACTAACTTGTCATTCATACATTGCTGCTAAGTAGATAGATGCGCAAGCAATCGTATTTGCTGTATATTGGAGACAGAGAGGCAATTGTAAACAGTCATTTAGTATATTCCATGCTCTCTGTGCAACAATTTCATCACATTCCAATTTCTATCTCACAAACTACTACAACACCTACTTTGATGAAGAAGAGAATATATCGATGAGGATGGTCGATTATCCCATATAAATGATATCCAAAGACTGATAAAACTAGCTTCTCAGTATCTAATAAAATGGATCTCCACCGAATGAAAATCTATTGATAATCCACTAACCACTGCTTACTGAATCTGATTCGGACAAATCTGTTACTTCTTGTCCTGTTCGTCGCTGAAACATGCGATAGAATACTTTGATTGTTCGGGAAACAGGCCGCAGCTCTTCTTCCATCTTTGATCCGATAAATAAACACGCCATGGATACTAAACTCAAAGAAAACAAGAAATGCTTACCAAAGAAGGGGTGGAACTGCTTAAATGAATAGAAATAATAGAACCGATGGCAAAGAGTCTGGCCAGAAGCACTAACAACAGGTGATCTACAACAATAACAGTCCAAAAAACATAAAACAATCCTAAGAGAATCTGCCCCTCACGGACCAATTCACAGGCAAAACATCGATAGAGAAACTCCTCATTCTCACTCATCCCACTTTGGATTGATGGGGAGTTTTGAATATCTTGTTGCGACAACAATATTCTTTGTTCTTCAATCATCAGAATTAAATACTGTTCAGAGATGCCCACTTTTTTCTCGACGTTAGGTTTCATAAAGCCATTCTGTCATGTTATCTAGAGTATCTAGAACCACTGGTATTGTTTCGTCTGTCTATAGATTCTCCCTATCAGTGAATCTATTGGGAGTACGTCTTATACTATTTCTATGTAACGCAGAAACGACTGATCTTATCCACACCAAAATACACTGTATGTTCTCTTCAGTTTCGGAACTTCTCAACGGAGTCTGGTCTCATTGTTATTAATCATCCGTAGAAAGAAGGATGGAGAGTTAACCAATCGAATTTTTACGATTCCTAACATTATGTCTGGTATTCGACTAGCTCTTGCGCCTGTGATTGGTGTTATGACGGTAAAGGGATTGTTCTTCCCTTGCTTGTGCAGTAGTGTTTTATTTATGACATAATATGTAGCCTTTGCTTTTGCCAGTGCTCTTGACTTTGCAGACGGTTACGTAGCCCGCCATTTTAATCAAAGAAGTCATTTAGGAACCCTTATTGATCCTGTGGCTGACAAGACTCTGATGGTGTGTCTTGCCTTAGCAATGGGTTACTCAGGTCTCATCCATATTCCTGTTGCTGGAATCATTATTGGAAAGGATATTCTGATGGGTCTTGGATTCTTTGGAATAGCCTGGAAGCATGGCTATCACAGTAACAGACTAAGTGGAGAATAAGATATAGAACCGAAAGAAATGATGAATATGATTAAGTCACTTGAGGTGAAACCGTCACTCCTAGGAAAAACAAATACTGCTCTTCAAATGCTTTTGTTTATTTCTGGTCTATGCCGACCGATTTGGGCTATTCCTAGTATTCAACTCTTTCTTCCTTTGGAGGCAATTGTCTCGTGTACTACGGTGGCCACTCTTTTTTCCTATGCCTTTACTATTAATAAATCTCTGAAATGGAGTTCAAATAAGAAGAAGCCATCCAATCCAGATGAAACTATATAATGCATTATTGTCCTTTATATAGTTCTTTTTGTTGATTCACACCCGAACTATTGATGGATATCTTATATTGGCCACATTCCAAAAATAGTCTCGAAAACACAAACTCTTGATCTTCTTAGAGACGCGTTTTCTCAGCTTGTCTTTGATACAACATTAATTACGCTGTGAAATGTGGAAGGAATTCAATTTCTTTACTGCAGAACTCCTACAGTCGGCTGATCCCGGTAGTCCTTTATTCGCCATCCAGGTATCTTCATTCTTCACATAAAGTTGATGATTTAGTCATTAGATATTTCATGTGTTACTGCTGGGAAGGGATATGTTGTGTTTGGGGACTCAGAAGGTGGAATTACCTTGTCAGATCAGGAGTTTGCGCTTCGTCGATTCATTGCACACGAGTTTGGGGTGAATTATGCATATCAAGTTATTATGTTCAAAACTTCTCATCAGTAGTACAAATCATCAAATACATTACTTACAATTGGAGATGGAGTGGATCATCGGACGAAAGAATCTATGAACGTCTCTCGGAATCTTGCGACACGGTTCCGCAATAATTTGCTTTCTAACGAGACATATAAATGGATGCTAGACGATTTACACATCAAAGAGTCTATAGATGAGTACTTTCCTATGAAGAACGCAACATTGAAGTTATGGTTGTTGGATAAGATGGACGAGGATGGAAATCCATTGTGCATCCGTTCGTTCAAGATATTTGAGAAGATTGAGGAAGATACGATCACATCATTAGCTGTGGATGAATCAAATCAACTGATCGCTCTTGGATGTGAATCAGGAGATATCTTTCTTATTCAAGGAGATCTCTCACGTGCCAAAAAGCTTAGTCTCACTCTTCTTCCAAAGCATTTTAGTAGTGCAGTCACTGGTATTCATTTTTCTTCAGAAGGTGTTGTAAGAGCCTTGGTTGTGGCATTATATGCAGGAAACAGGATCAGTGCCACTGTTTGCACTCTCAACGGATCGCATTGGATGTTATCAACTTCCACAGGAAACAAAGAAACTGATCGGATTTACAGTCCTTGAAGATGGAGAAGGATGCGCTTCTCATTGTTCAAGTGTCGATTCAAAGGGTATACTTATCACGGCCAAGAAAGAAGGTTTGGTTTACTATACTCCAACTGCCCGCGGGAATAGCTACTTGCTGTCAGGTGAAAAGAGTTGTTTGTTTAGCTATCGTGATTGTGTTGTGATAAGTCGTCTAGGAGAAGATGAGAAGTGGTATGTGAATGTATTGAATGTAGAAAATAGCTGTGATGAATTTGAATTGTTAGTGTTGAGGTGATCTTCTGGACTGATTGTAATCTTTAGAAATGGAAATAGTGAGTGTGCATCACAGATTTGGACAGAATGGGGATTGCTTTTTATTATGACTGAAGGTCATATTGTGTATCTCCTACGAGAGAAGGACACTTCAAGTAAACTCCAAATCCTTTATGACCGGAAGCTCTATTCCGTTGCCGTATCCTTATGTGAAGAATGGGGATTGCAGGATCGAGACTTGAGTGATGTCCATCAGCAGTATTGATGAATGAATGAATGAAGTGTAGATATGGTGATTGGTTCTATGAGCAAGGAGACCAAGAAGCAGCTATGAATGAATATATATTAACAATCCCCTATACCAACGCTTCCTATGTGATTCGTCGTTACCTGGATACTTCTCAGATTCATATGTTGATTCGGTACCTGGAGCAACTTCACTTGCGTGGTGTGGCGTGTTCTGAGCATACAATGTTGCTAATAAACTGTTACACAAAACTTCACGATCACAAGAAATTACGTCAGTTCATTGAAGAGGATTCTCTCAGTTCTCACTATGATCCACAGACTGCCGTTGAGGCTTTGACATCAGCAGGGTTCTTCAGTGAGGCATTGCAATTGGCTTCAAATCACCATCTTCATGAGTGGTATGTCAGTATTCAAGTTGAGAAGACCAATTCCCTGAAAGAAGCTATGAACTACATTACAACGATTCCTCCTAAAGAAGCTGCAAAGGCTCTTACTCGCTATGGAAAGAAGCTCGTGGATGTGGTCCCTGAATTGGTGACTCCCTTCCTCATTCATCTGTGTACTGAAGGTGAAACCCAAGCTCCACAACAGTTCATTATCTGTTTCGTTGATAATGCTGCTCAACTGAAGCAGTTCCTTCTGGCAGTTACACAGCATCGTCAACATAATGATCCCGTAATCTGGAACACATTATTAGAGTTAATGTTGCGTACAGATCTGTTGGCAGAGAATGAAGATCGAGATACATCTGTGTTGGAGCTACTCCAGCGACCTGATGCCGCATATGAGATAGACGAAGCTTTAGTGCTGTTGCAACGTTATGACTGTGAACAAGGTCTGGTGTATTTGTATCAGAAACTGCATATGCAGGCAATGCTCCTTCAACAGTACTATCACATGGGTCAGCACACAGAAGCTCTTCAGTTGTGTCAGAAGTGTGGAAAGGAGGATCCTGCTCTCTGGGAACTTCTTCTCCAGTTGATTGGAGAATCTGAAGAGATCGATGAAAAAGAAGTATGTGAGATCCTGGACACTGTGGAAAGAAGTGGGCAAGTTCCATTGTTACGCATTGTTCAGTTACTCTGTGATAATACTAAGATTCCCGTGGGTGTGATAAAGGAACTCGTGATTAAGCAGTTACGGATGGAAAAGAGTATTCGAGAAGCAGATGAGACGAAACAACATCATGTAGCAGAAATGGTTGAGACGTGTGAAAAAGAGATTCAGCAGATTCAGGAAAATGGTTTCAGGTTCAAGCAGACACGTTGTGTGGCTTGTGGTTTGAATCTTGAATTGCCAGCTGTGCATTTCCTCTGTGGTCATAGTTTCCATAAGGCTTGTGTTGATATGGAAAAGGGAGTATGTCCTCGCTGTGGTGAGAATGATCAGATACAAAAACCTTTGGATAATGAATCATTCCAGAAGATGGTAAGTGTAGTGACGAGTGATTATGGGTAGATGAAGAGCAGTCAAGATGGATTTGCTTTTGTTGCAGATTGCTTTGGAAAGGGAATGTTTAGAGAAGAGAAAGAAGTGCCTGTTGTGAGTAAAGAACAAGTTGAAGAAGAGATTGATGAAGATGAGATTCCAATGCAAAAACTTGAATTGTATTGTGTTTACGACAAAGAAAATAATCATTTCCATTCACTGTTATTTCTCCAAGTATTGACGAATGAATGTAGAACTGAGGATGTATCTACTTGAACGATTCACTGTGAATATAGTGAGAGGTTTCATACTCTTCTCTTCCCTCACCTTATTAATCAGTTTTGCTCCAGCTATAGTTTCAAGGGAGACGATAATTGCATCAAGTTCTTCTTCCATAACGGATGGTCCGTATATATCCCTTAGTGGAGAGATAACAACTTCCAGTTTTGGAGCCACCTGATTGAGAAAAGCAATTAATCCTTGTTTCCGTTGTTCATAAGATGCAATCTTTTCATGTTGTTGCTTGGTCTGTAATATCTCATCTGTAGTAAGCTATATTAAAGAAATACAGAATAGTCTTACTCCGATGATAAGTCGATCACATACAAGGGATGATAATGTTAATAAGAGTCGATGACCTGGGTGGAGACAGTCAAATGTTCCTCCAACACACGCAGCTTTAACATGACAATACTGGGAAGATTCCCAATCCAGTGCCACCATCTCCTCTGTCCACTCCAACGTATAGATTACATCAAGCTATATTCAATACCGATGTGAGTTCGTACTGTGATTCGTTCAAGATTCTGTTTGATTCGGCCTTCATTAATACTCTCCACTTTATCACAAAGATAGAAAGGAATAGATACAGTTCTAATTTCTGGTTTGTACAACCATTCTAGATAATCTTCCAGTAAAAGTCAGAAATAGGATTACCTTCAGATGTATGATAAAGAACCGTGCATTTGAACACAGTTTTATTATATAGAAGTGAGTAATCCCATACCACGGTGTAGACTTGGGGAATATATCTCTGGATAGTATCTATCCTACTATCATTAAATAAAAAGTACAGTCTACTCTCCATGGAGAACAATGGTGAAATCTTCACCAATACTCTTGATAAACTTCTCAACTGTAAGATCATTAATCTGGCTTCGATCTGAAGCCAACGAAGAAGGTGCTAAAAGAAGGAGGTACTTCATTACTGATTATTAATGGGTGTTTTTAGAACAACTGATTAGATGACTCTACTTATCCTTGAAGACAGGAATATCGCTCGTTCAAGAATTGACTAACGAATGTACTGTGACAATTTCTTGCATTAGGAGAGCACTTTTCAACCGAAAAACAATTAACCCTCTGTAAGTTACAGACGCAGAAATGCAGCATGAATGATTATTTGATTATCAATTTCTGCTAATTTCATTTATTTCCCGTTTTGTCGCCTGACATGCCAATGATACATTTCTTGTAAAGAATAGACATAGCATCACTGTTGAATGTAAGATTTGAAAAATGTTTGGTAAAATGTAGCTATGGATTCTAGTAGCTCTAGTGATAAGTCAAGTGTAGTTCCAGTCCTTCTTTTTCATATCTAGGAAACAGAACCGGGATTTGCTCCACGCGAGAATACTGGTTGGTGTGCGTATAACTTCAATGACACTTAGGGAGATGGGATGAATCCGAACATAAGTTGTTTCTCGAAGGTCTACAAAAGTTTGGAAGTGATTGGAAGTCAATCGCAAATATGGTAATATAGCCGAGTCTATTTAAGGTAGATATCTACTAGGAATCTTGTCCAAGTCCGCACCCATGCTCAAAAGTACTTTCAGAAATTACAGAAGAATGTTGGATCTTATTTTGAGAGTAATTACTAGAATGCAAACAAAGGAACTTATGGAGAGTGTAGGAAAAAGTTCAAAGAATCTACGAAGTTGAAAGTGAAAGAGGACTATGATAGGAACAGAGGAACAACTATACCTGTAGTCCAATCACCATCAAATCCCCCTATAATTGCTGTTCCTAAAATTGACATAGCGGTTCCTAAAATGGAACCTTCATTTGAGAAATCTGTTTTTATTCGTACTCCTGTTCAGGCAATTCCCCGATCACCGATTCCTTCTGACTATTACTTTTTGGAAAATGACTTCTATCTAGACATGCATAGGTTTTGTTGATATTTTATTATGAAATGTAGGAAATTGCCAAATACAAGTTTTCCTTTTGACTTGGAAGTAGCGGATGAACAGCGTGGTGATGTATAGTGTAACAACAATTTGGATGACATGCAGTATTTTGATTGTGCAGATCTACACACACCCATCTTTGAGTGATCCTGTACTATATGTTGTTGATTTGTTACAAACACACTACAGTTCATCATTCATTTCCCTTTTGAAAGCCTCTAGGACATTTCGTCGAATTCGGAACATAGTCTTCTTTGTAGGAGCAATCTGTTTGTTCTGAATAAATCTCTCCATCTTCTCTATTTCGTTCTGAATGAATTCAGTACCATCAGTTTCAATCTTCCGTAGAATAGACTTATACACCTTCTTTCCACTTTCGGAAGCAGATTTAAGACTGTCAATAAACTCGACCATTTGCTGAATTGCTTCTTTTGAATATTCGTGAATCGATTCCAGTTTTTGGTCAATTTCAGGAATACGACCAAACTCCAAATCCAAGTTGCCGTCAATTCTTCGATATGTGTTTGCTGCTGCATTCATATAACCTACTAAAGAGACCAAATCACGATTCCCTGTATAATCCAGAATCTCTCCATCACGGAATAACTACAGTTAATAGAAATGAGACAACATGAACTTTCAGTGTTGGGAAACCACGAATGCGGAACTGATGAACAAAGGAAGAATACATATCAGAATCAATCTCTGCAATAACAATCTAACATTCATAACATGGAGGAAAATTACACTAGGCTCTTCGACAAAAATAGTTGCCAGCTGTTCATAAACGGGAGCAAATTGTTTGCAATGACCACACCATGGAGCAAAGAACTTTACCAATACTACCTTACCCTTTTGGAAGGCAACATCATTAAAGGTACCTGGAGTTAGAGTGATCACATGGGAAAAGGGTTTGGGAATTCGGACCTCTGTACCGAGTCGTTCATTCAACCAACGAATGATCCTCTCCTTTTCTCGCTCTTCTGTATATTTTTCAGGCTCCATTACCGATCCTGCAGGGAAAAATAAAAGAGTTGGATAACTCTTGATATCGAATCTTTCGGAGAGTTCGGGTTCAATATCCGCCTGAACTTCAGCAAAAATGATGGATTCTCTTGCATCAAGAAGCAATTCATTTCATACGTTTGATTAAAAACTTCCTCAACAGTAATGAAATCTGGAGCCAACTTTTGACAATGACCACACCATGGAGCATAAAACTTGACAAATACATTCTTCTCGCCATTAACGACTGAATCAAAATTCTTTCCATCAAGAGAAATAACCTTACATAACTAGATATGACTCTCTTACTAGAAAATGATACACATGAAATAAATAGCAAAAAGATTACAATGAACATCATAGCAAATGCAAATGAAAGAGATACAATGAAAACTATTGGATATGCCGTATATTTGATTTCTAGTAATTAATCTCTATTTGATCTATAACCAAGGGGTATCAATTGTGTGGAGCTCTAAAGCACAGAGAGATTCTTCTTCATAGCATTCAAGTTTAACAAGAATGGGTAAGGGGTAGGTAACTAGTGAGATTGACAGCGGAACTATTTGTGGTGATTTGCCCTCAAGGGGTTACTA
The DNA here is from genome assembly GCA_027406425.1 of Blastocystis sp. subtype 8. NCBI lineage: Eukaryota > Bigyra > Opalinata > Blastocystidae > Blastocystis > Blastocystis sp. subtype 8. The sequence continues at coordinate 10,814 of JANPWN010000462.1, forward strand.
ATCCAGTTATGTAGTAAACCTTGTGGTATTCGTGCTGCTCGTAAACTTCGTGTGGTCCGTCGTAAC
>JANPWN010000467.1:0-14083 GCA_027406425.1 Blastocystis sp. subtype 8
AAGTGCTTGTTCCCTTCTTGTTAATCAGTTTTCATATCTCCTTCGTTTGTTTGTTTGTAGCAAAGTCTGCTTTTTTGCATCTAATGCGATACTAAGTTGTTTCCTGTCAACGCAATTCGTCACTCCTTGTTATTATCTTTTCGAATGAGCGCAACAAGTCAAGCAGTGGCTATTCGTAAAATGGTTTCTGATGTTAGTAAGATCGTATTCTTAGTCTTTTCTTTTTTACTAGTAGGAGGAGAATTCGAATAATGTCCTTGATCTTTTGAATCGTACTATGGATTCGATGATTCCTCAAATTGTATCTCAGCTTGAAGAAGAAGAGAAATCACATGTTCTCAAATGTCTGTATATTGGACTTTCCAAGCCTGATAATAATGGAAAACTATTAAAGTGGTTCCAGTGTATCAGTGAATCCTCAAGCATTGGTACTGTAGTCCGAGCAGTCAATTCACTCTAAAGAGGTGGATTTATAATGTATAGTGTTGCTACCATTTATATGAATCGGTTGTTTGTACAAATCACATAATTACATGCTATGTATCAAATCTGTTTCACTTTGTTTAACACTGTTTCCTTCAGTTGATTGTGTCACTGCAATTCCAATTGGTCTTTCCTCACCTTTGCCTCCATTTCTCTTTGCGAGTCGTGCTAAGATCTCCTGATTTGCTGCTGTCAGTGTATCATAGATGTTCTCTTCACCCTGATGATCCTTGAATCCATTCTAGTCATCATTCAACACTCATCCTTCCCACAAGCAACAGCCAATATCGAAACGCCATCTCTCTGTAGAATAATCGAGATGAGTTGGAAGCGAAATCAACGATATCCTGAACACAACGCTTGTACTCAAGTTCCAGCTCTTCTTGAGCACTGTTCATCACTAGACCCATATACTTCTTCTTCAGTGCTGTTTCATCGATCCCCTTCCTCTTCTCTCTTCGTCTCCATCGATGTCCCTCTGTTTCTGTCTCTGTCTACACATCACTCCATATCCATATCATTACAGTTGCACTCACTTCAGCAGCAAACTGTTCTCGAAGTGTTGTCACCTTCCCATGAAACCCACTACTATTGTCATCAATCTATTCTTAACCAGAATATTCATCCTCACTTCAAGAAGAACCTTCCCAATTAACTCGCTCTGCATTCGAATAGAAGACTGTAGAAAGATATCTCCTCGAACCGACTCAGATCCCTCTTCTACCGACTCGTCCTTTGTTTGTTGTGATCGGAGTAGATTCTCACAGTTTGTCTGAAAAGCATCAATTTCATTCTTGATTGCCTCCATCTTCTTTACTTGCTCATGAACTCGAATATCACAAAATAGATGAAGTTTCTTGATCTGTTCTCATATTCTCCTTCTCATTCCTACCATTGTTGTGATCATTTGATTCATCACATTGGCAGCAAGATACACTCCCGATAAAGGAAAGGAATCCATATAGGCTTCTTCATAGGCTCTCAATAACTATTCATCACTCACTGTTACATCCTTCACATCCTTGGCTTGATTCAGTGTCTCACGTAAGATGTCTCTTGAAGATTCAATGGCTGTTGAATGAGCTAAACGTGCCTTCTCGCGTCGTTCATTACAGGTGTTTTGTGTTGCTCGTTTCTTCTATCTATCATTCAACACAAGCACTCACACTTCAAGAAGCTCTTGTTTCACTCCATGACTAGCACGAGAGAATGTCTTTTCAATCCTTCGTCGACGCTTTTGATACTCTCGTTCAATCTCCTTCACTCCTTGATTGATCTTCTGTTTCACCTCTCGACGACGCATTTGGATATCATGTTCTCCTTCTACCAGCTTGTTATGATATCGTTCCAGCACTTGAGATCGAATACGAGCTGCTCTTTCTGGAGGATCATCTCAATGCTATTCCACCACTAACACTCACTCTTCAACTCTTTATCCAGCTCTGCTTCCTTCTGTTCTGCCTTGGCAAAACACTCTGAACGATAGTCCTAACTGACAGATGATTCCTAATCTTACTTCCAGTTCCTTCTCACATCGCTCTAAGTGTTCTGCAAAACTGTTCTCCACTGCGGTCACTTGACACTCATACCAGTCCTATCTATCACTCTTTAATCATCAATACTTCCAACTCTTCCAGCTCCTTCTTCTCATTCTCTTCACACTCTTTCAATTCACTCATTGCTGTACTATTATTGAAACCTATTTAACAGGAACCCAAATCCATACTTCGAGTGTCCACCTCATTACTCAATGTTGCTTCTTCACGTTGACGGATGGCCTCTTGAAGAATCATGGATACTCGTTTCTATTCCTCAACTCTCTTATCATCCAATACACAGGAAGAGAGCAATCCAGCTTCTATTCGGGTCATCACAACCATCAACTCAGGACTCTCTTCCATATCCTATCATTCATAGCTGATTCGCTCACTCACTTTGATCGAAATGGCTTGATTGTTAGATGAGGTTAGAATCGAAGCAGAAATGTCTGCAGCGAGAGGGATCTTCTGATTCAGATTCAAGGACTCAATGGAAGGTAAAGAAGTGGTAGAGGAGGCTGTGGAGAAGGCAATCGGAGTGAAATCGAGAAGAGATACACGATCTGATGACTAGAGTTAAGTGAAGAATGGAAGAACAACAAGCAACTTGGACCGTGTCTCATATAGGAGACTCTCAGATGATGGCACTACTATGAATCGACTCAACTGATCTTACTCGATTCAATGCTCTCTTCCAGTTCCTCTGTCCGAGTTGATGAATCCACTGGACCTTTCACTTCCTTCTTCTGGGGATGGGAATATGAATGATCCAAGTCTTCTAAAGATGATGAATCATCACCAACTGGTTTTCGATCCAAAGTCGGCGAAGCCTCTTCATTCTGTTCACCTCTATCATAAATCAGTTCCATCACAAGACTACGGCATCGTAAGAAACAATTCCAAATCAATGTCTCTTGAAAGGGAGTTGACAGATGAAACGAAGCGCTCTAAGATGATTCTGCATTAAATCTATTTTCCAGATTCCAATCTATTTGGATGATTATCATCATATCTGTTGAGATTGGGTCGATGAAAGAGAGTGTCAGAATTAGGACTTGTTTCTTCACTTGAGACGAATAGCACGGGAATATGAATCAGATGGGGACGAAGGATTGACTTCTTTATGTTCATTTCTTTCATTTCATGAAACTCGATTTGTCATTTCACGGATTTGCTACCTTAGTACACGATATATACAACTGATTAGCTGAATAGATTGACAGCATTCGGTTCATTCACCTTTTTCGATATGTTTCTCTTATTGAGTATTGCTCGTCACTCTTGGTGTGTGAGGGTATTCGAAAAAGTAAGCGAAATAAGACTATGACCTGGCTTGAGTCTTTGTTCATGTGTTTTGTTGGGGAATTTGGTGTGTTGAATTGCTGATATGTTTACAGATAGGTGGAACAACAATTGCATCGATTATGATTGGTCAACCGATCCGCTGTCTTATGTTAGATCCTCTGGTTCTAGGTTTATTGATGGCATGGTACAGTCTGTTGTTGATTGAGTGATGTGTTAGGTTAACAATCTTTTGGGCACCCTTTGATTGGGGTTTGAGAGTGTGTCAGTTCCCTGCTATTCGTGTAGAGAATTGATAGTTATCTTCAGGATTAGTTCGTTTGTACCTTCTTCCATCTCTTGAAGAATTCCTATTCAATCACCATTACAGGAGTTGATCGTGTGTTGAAGACTGATCCAACTCTCTCAAACACAAGCAGGTGTAGAAACAGTGAATCATAGATAGGTATCTCTCTCTTGATTGCTGCTGGCACAATAGCTGGGTGTGGAGGAGGAGTTCTTTTGCGCTATCTCGACCTTATTCCTGAAGAGTGTACAACAGATCCTGATTTGAAAGAAGAGAAAAGTGAATCTGAATCCTCCAAGTTGCCTCGAGATCTCATTCGACCCACTTTGTAAGTGAAGTGTTAAGTATGTGATTCTAGTACTGTGAAACGTTCCTTCTTTGCAACAATTCTCTATATCTGTCTCTTGGATCCCTTTCACTTCATTCGTGGTCATGCTTTAGGGGATGAGGTAGAACTATGCTTATTCTCTTCATATAGGCCACTTGTCGTTCAATCACATTCCTTTTCATCGCTCTCTCTTCGATTCTCAAAGCACTTGGTTGGGTTGAAATGTTGAGGATTTGTCATGTGTAGAATGTTTTCGATAGTTTGTCATCACTATTTCATGGAGTGACACAGATTCCTCGAGATATTCCTGTGTTTGCTCAACGGTGGAGCTTTGAAGAGATTCAGGAGAAAGCAAAAGATTTGTAACTCTTTGTCATTTAGGTGGGTCACTTGTTTGTTGAAATGCACTCACTCCTCCTTGGTTTCGCTTTATTTCTTCTTGTAGTGAGTGAGAAAGTTGATAGCAAGGACTGTGAACAGAAAGGGTTTGGTTCTACTCTTCTCTGCTCCTCCTGTGATAGACTTGCTTCTTTTGTTGGAGATTCTGGTAGTAGAAGCTCAGATAATGAAGTAATGGAATAGAAATCGTTGAAGAGTGTCAATTGTGTTGTCTAAGTGATGAAAGTGATGAATATGTATGGTATTTGTCTAGTTGAATGATCTAATAGAAGAAGGTGAAACAGGTGACCCTTCTTGTTCATCCCTTTCTCGAGAGTCGTCTTTCTGAGATCCGTGACTTTATCAGGAAGCATAAGAATCGGTACCAGAATCTGATCATCAATGTAGTTTGTAAACTGTCGGTGTTACTCTAGACTCGAGCGAATACTCCCTCAGCACGTTTACACGTTGTATATGACAATGGAAAGAGCGAAATAGTGAAGTAATAATAGTGTTTGGATCTGAGAGTAGTATTGACAACTGGAAGAGTGACCAGATTCGGGATTTTTGTGATTCTGTTCTTGTGAAAGTAGATTAGTGTATTATTATCTTGTTTCTTTTCAAACAACTTGTAGATTAGTTGCTCACATACTCAGTAGTGCAGATTGTTACATTAGGTTCATCTGCACCAAGAGTCTCACCAAGGAAGAGGGTATTCTCTTCACCAGCAGGATTCAACCAATCTCTAGGAATATGGTAATATCCCTGAGTGTATTCGCCGTTCTTGTCCTTGATCATCCAATAACGACCAATATTGTGACCATTCACATAAGCCTGACCACGATTCATTCCTTCTGGACGAAGCAGTAACTGAAGATTACGATTTAAGCCTTCAGGAGTCTTGAAAGAAGAACGATACCATGCCAAATGAGCAGCATTCTCAATATCCTTCTTCCACTCCACCTTTGCTGCACCTTCCTCAGTGAAGACTTCTTTGACCTCTCCAACCAAACCGGGATAATGGTTCCATTGTTGATTGAAGATATCTTTGTCACAGAGCTTAATCCAACCACAAATACCCTTCAAACGCTGACTAGCCCAAGTCGGATCCTGATTGCTGGCCATGGAGTTTGATACACCCAAGGATTCAGAGAGTATAGTCAACTTGTGCTCACCAACTGAACCATTGATCTTGATATTCATAGTATGCCAGCCATCATTGTGAGTATGCTCATCATCTGCACCCACATACTTGTCATCAAGGAAAGCAACAAAGGCGTTAGCATCTGTGCCTCCAATGGACAATGTGCACTCTTCCTGAGGCATATCAACAGTTGTCTCATAGTACAGGAACTCAGTCAAATCACGAGTCATGTTCAATTGCTCATTCGCCTTAGGACTCATAACAACAGACATTCCAGCTCCCTTCAGATCCTCAATAGGCTCATTCCAATACATGAAGTCAAGCTTCTCTTCACAATGATAGACACGATGCTTATTGATAGGCTTGATGTTCTGAGTATCAAAGAGAATGTTGTCATCCTCATCAACAACTACCATAGACCATTTATCCATCTTATATACGATATCACGATAAACCACTGTATCGGCAGATGCCTTATTGTTCTCAACGAAGGTCACTTCACGACCATCATACCGATACTCAAAGGCATTACAGCTATCACAATTCAGTTTCACTTGTTTATTCACCTTCGCTTCATCATTCAAAAGCACACTCGCAATGTTAGCTAACATGCGATGCATCTTTGCTGTATGAGTGTGTTTTGGTTCATTAGGCAGAGTATCTGAATGAATCATCACACCATTCGTATACCAATTAGTCATACCATTTCCAGCCCACTTGCCATAGTGATTACCTCCAAACCACATATAGTAGTTGTGATAGCTACCGCCACGATCAATGAACTTCAACACATTAAACACATAATCCTCACCAGAACGAGCATCCCAGCCCTCATAGTCATCTCTCTCTGTGTTCATTGCACCGAATGACTGGAACCATCCCTCATTCTCTGTCCAGCAACCAGGTTGATCAATCAGAATACGACCACTCTGTCCATACTTCTCCAAAAAGCTTGAACAGTCATTGCCATTGCATGCATTGATGGTTAATTCTGAGGTGTCTCCATTACACATCATCCAAGGAACATTCACATCAAGGGACTGAGCAAATTCTCCACACCAATCAATGTACTCCTTATCTCCATTCCACAGTTCATTCTCAATCTGAGAGAAGATAATTGGACCTCCCTTATCAGCAAAGAAATCACGAGTATAATCAACAAGCACTCTCATCCACTGACTCATTTCACTCTTCCACACATCATTATTGGCTCGAAGACGAACACCTTCCAGATAGTTCATCCAAACTGGAATACCTCCATTATCCCATTCAGCACACACATAACTACAAGTAAATGAAAGAAATAACAACGAACGGTCCAATTCGCATGTTCACAAATAGTCCACGTTCAGCACATTTCGTAAGGAACAGACGGATATCGGCATTTCCACCCCAATAATATTCACCCTGAACAGGTTCATGTAGATTCCAGAAGGTGTAAATCTGAATCAGATTCAGTCCATCAGCAACAGCTTGGTCGAGAATATCATCCCACATCTCTACAAACATCAAATATCCAATACAACAGTACCTGGTGTAGCACGAGGATAATGAATCGATCCACCAAGAAATAGACTACGCTTTCCATCCAACAAGAAAGATCTCTTATCGTAGCTTACTGTATAGGGTTTTCCTTTGAAGTCAGCATATGAAAGGAAATCAGGTTTCGATTGTACCTGAACAGCGGCAACAATAGCAAGCAAAAATAGTATACGATACATACAAAACAATGAGGGTATCCAACTGATTACACGATAGAATACAAACAATGGTATCATCACAATATACGAAGAATAAATACTTAATAGTTTTTCGATTCACTCACTTCAGATTCAGCAGTGAGTCCCTCAATTGTGTTCCATGATTTGATAAGCTTGGTCATTTCAACTGATAAATGTACAGACAATAAAACAATGTCTGATGGCAAATATGAGAGATAGAGAGGATCTGATCCTCTTAATCCATATAGGATAAGCCCTGTGTGTTCAAATAGGAAATCATGAAACCAATCTATCCACAAACAATTCAACTTGAAATTGACATCTTCAATAGGAATCCATTTCCATGCTTAACAAATACAATCAATCGATTTCTTAGGATCTGGAAATAGTATAATTGCACTCAGATCTAAGAAATCGATCACACATAATCACTTCCTTTCTTATTACTTGATTTGATTGACTCTTTTCCTTCCAGTAACCAAGAATGTCAATCCGAAATGACACTTGGGCTTCGGTTTCATACTCGATTTGTGCAAGTGAGGAAAGAAGAGAGTTATCATGAATAGAACCTAATATATTCCTCGATTACATATCTTTGAGGATTGACGAAACAACTGGAATGCCTTTTATAAGTAAGAAGTATCCAAAGTATGTCTATTGAGTGTTGAAGACCTAGTGAGTACAGGGAACTAGAGAGGATCCATGAAGGTGATGTGGTGTTTTGTCTCAATGGTACTTCTGTGGACGATAGTTTATTTGTAGGTATTTATTTCTCGAATACAATCGAAATTGATCAGCAGAAAGCATTGCTAAGCAGTTTACTTGACACTGCAAAACGGTTCTCACTCTGTCTGTTGGATTTGAATGAATTTACGTTAGACTAATGTAGTGGAATGAGCTATAGAGAAAAGGGTATTCCTAGGATTGAACAAGTGATTCTTCCTGATCTGAAAGTGGATCTTCGTATCGATACATTTGCATCCAGTTTATCAGCCTGTATTGTTTCAGTTTCTTCGTAAGGGTTTGTTATGTGAGTATGAGATAGAAAGGTGTTTTCTTCAATTTCTGGATCTGCACTATTAGCAATTAATGACGAGATTGTTGTGAATAAGACTTATGAGTCGATTCTTCTTCTCCTAAAAGAGGTACATTTCGATTTCTATTTGAATTCAAGGTGACATCTCCTTTAGTTCTTCTGATCAGTTGTCCCTATCAGAAATCGCGCATCACTCCACTTGAGATCACAGAGTATATGTCTCACAACGGATATCTCACTGCAAATCCATCTACATTTCAAGATATTGACAAGTCAGATTCCATTCCATCAGAGTCTCCCAAGCAGGAGGAACTTCCTCAACAGCGACTTGCTCGGTCCTTCCTTCGTCAAATCAGTTACACAAAGCGTCCTTATGCTGTAGATGCGTATATGTTTCCTCAGTCGCAAGGATATGCGATTCTTGAGAAGCAATGGATTCAGTACATCTCTTCACTTTCTCTTATTGATAGAGCAAACAAGTCCAAATGGGCTCGAGATTCAACATCATGGAAGAGTTTCTTGCAAGGAATAGGAGGTGTTCAGCACTTATCATTCGGTTGGACACGTCAATCAGGCAGTCCATGGGGTTATGGAATGACGGGTGATGCTCGAAAACGTCGTTATTTGCGTGGATTGATTCGAGAGGGAGTGAGTGAAGTGAAAGTGATTGATGTATAGATTCCTTTTGACTTAAGACCAAATGTCTGGTTCTATCTTAGTGGAGGATGGGAATTGCGTCGACGATCTGTGAATTCCTATCAGCAACTCTGGGAATCACAGGATGATCAGAGAATCAAGTCACTTATTGATCATGTTCATTCTAGAAGATAGTTTCATTCCTAGGATATTCCTCGAACTTTCCCAACTCATCCTTTGTTCTCATCAGGTGTATATTATCGAAATAAGGGAAATGGTGACCAGAGTGACAATCGATCTCCCAATCAGAGTGATGATCAATGCAGTTCTCAAATAGACAATCAACATGAGACCCAAATAGAAGAGGAAGCTCCCTTCACAGAATCATTAAGACGGATTCTACTAGGTATCAGTGTGGTTCGAGAGGATATTCAGTATTGTCAGGGAATGAATCTGCTAGCTGGACTCTTGCTTGTTGTTATCATGGAAGAAGAGAAGGCATTCTGGACTCTAGCTGCCATTCTCCAGTATGTGTTCCCTGTGGGTTATTTCGATGCTACACTCAGTGGTGCCAGAGTGGATGAGGTAAGGAATGGAGGAGTGATTCATACTCAGGCGATCTTTGAAGATATGGTTCATGAACGCTATCCAGATCTCTACTCACGTATTCAGAATATTGATTCCAAACTACTCTCACTCTCACTTTCCTGGTTTATGACACTGTTCATCAACTATCTACCGGTGACTTCAGTCGTGCGAGTATGGGATGTGATTCTGATGGAGGGAGACAAGTGTCTGCTACGATTCGCATTAGCACTTCTTGATCTACATAAGGAAGAGTTGATGAGTATGGAGGATGATGCGATGTTTGCAGCCCGATTCAGGTTTGTGTGGTGAGAGTGAATGAAGAATAGACAAATTGGCACTCTTCAATTTGATATTGATTCCTTGTTCAGTACAGCATATCATAAACGGAATGTATTTCTGGGAGAGAGTTCCTTCTTCCCCTACACACGAGAACAGTTACAACAGATGCGTCGAGATAAACGAGATGCAATTCTAAATGGTTCTGAGAGATGTGCCTCGATTCATGTGATTGAGAGTGATGAGGAAGATTGAGAGTGATGAGGAGATTAAACGTGATGAGGAAGATTGAAAGTGATGAGGAGATTAAACGTGATGTGAAAGATTGAAAGGAATAAGGAATAGTCTTGATAGATGGGATTGTTTGTTTGACCTTCAAACAGAGATACTAAAGACACTGAATCGTATTGATTCTTCATTTCACTCATGTTGAACTCTCCTTCGTGTGATATCCGAGAGAGACTCCATGCTATGCTCAAACCAATTCAGATTTGAGTTATTCTCCTGCAACAATCCCTATATCTCATCTCTCTATCTCATTCCCACATTCATAAACACTTCCTTCTCACTCACAGACAACACCTTCTCAGGAATTGCTTCAATAGCTCGAGCTACACTCTGAATGAAGAAGTCCCTGAAATAATCAAAGAGATCATACAGCACCGAAATCACTGACACATTCGAGTCATGTAATCGACTCTCAGGCAATCCTCCTGTAAGTCCTCCAATCTATCTAATACCCATCTCTCATCTCCTACCAACTGGTTCACCAGTTCTTGTCCACAGACACCCAACACATTCAACACATCGGATCGATAGGAAGGTGTGTTCACAGCCAGTTCACCTTCTTCTAACTGAACCTCCTGACCATAGGTTGTGAGTGTCTCAAGAAACCGCATGATACTGTTGTTGGCTTCACGATGTTGAAGCTGAATCCCTGGTAGTGCAGCTTCAGTGATACGTAGCACCATATCTCCTGTCTTGAAGAGCACCTCAGGGATGCTCTGAAGAGATCGACCACACAAATCATAGAAATCCTCTACCAGATTCGGATTCTGAATATAAGCCTCTGGCGATACTGAGAGGAGTGTGAGTGTTGAGTCACAAAACACAGAGAGGATGTGGAGAACAAGGTCATGACATCTAGCAATCAGAGCATCCACCAACAACCACTTCTGGTAACAGCCATATTCACCAATTAACACACTACCACAATAAATGTAGCTCCCGATATGAGACTTTGCATAACCACTAAGAATGAGTTCTGTAGTGGCAGGCAGTAATGTCAAGTATGCATCTCGATCGAGTCGCATGAAATACTTGAAGAAACGACATGTCGCTTCTGCTACATGTCTAGTGATCATTCATCTCTTGATGTCATACTCATCTGTTCCTAACTGACCAATCAACTCTACGAAGAACTGCCAGTTTCTGTTGAAATAGACACAAAGGTCTTGAGTGGTTGTTGAGATGCTACGAGAGACAGAGAAGCGAATAATGACCTAAGGATGATTCAACAAGATCAGTCATACAGTCAGTAGATGGAGAATCGAAATCAATCTCTCACTACAAGACTCGTCTTGTCTCTGTAGCACGACTTCTGCTTCTTGTAACTGGTGATCGAGGTACTGTTGTCGAACTATGGATGCTTGTTCAGGGGGCAGTCGCTTCATCACCAGACAGAGACCTTCCATCATCTACACATCACCTCAATATGATACTCCCACTGTACACTGATCACTTGAATGCATTGTTGAGGGAATCACAATGTGTTGTTGGAGAAGTCGATCTGGACTTCATTCGCTCTCCAATCACTCACTTGCAAAGTCAGGGTTCTGAAGAATCATCTGACCTCCTTCCTTACAAACACTTCGAAACAGATCCACAGCAGCACTCTGTAGAGAAGGATCCGCCATCTTCTCATACGAGAAGACAAGCATCCGATCCATGAGGCTGAGATCTGTACACAGGAGATTACAATAGCTACTGAGCAACAAGAGAGATGTGTTCGCTAATTCACCGACAGAAGGCAAGGCGAAGACCGCATTCACCATCTAGGTTGGAATCTCACTCTATACCTACTTGTAACACACTATTCCTGTCTGCTTCATAAGGAGCACCGAGAAGTCTCAATCCATACAACAGACTCTCTGTTTGCATCCATGCGGATTGCTGTGTATCAGGATTCTGGACGAACTGAGTATCAGCAAGTCAATAAACGATACTTGAGAAGCTGCTTGAAGGAAAAGGGTGTGGATATAATCAAACAGATCATTCCCACGCAACAGCTGCTGACACTCAACAATCACATCCTATGCCTCACCATCCTCCTCCACACACACTCCAACTGCACGACGCTGCTTCTTGAACTCATGCCGATCCTCTGAAGACATTGCTTGTGAATTCTATGATGAAGACACATCGAGAGACCCACTTCAGGAAAAGCAAGATGGGGAAGAGAAGCATCAATGAGTTGTCGTAGCAAAGGATAGACAGGCGAGTTGGGATCTGGAGGCGACAGTACAGTGAGGAGTTCCAACCAGAAGTCAACACAGAGCTCAGCGATGTCCATTGAAGGGAAGGAGTAGAGTGTGAGAAGTGTCTGGAGGAGCTCATCCTTCAGTGTGTTACTATCATCCATCACAGGGAGAATGTAATCATTGCCCAACTGAATGAAGATTAAGACGATTCGTTTACACATCCCATAATCACAAGTTGAGACTGCTTCTTCTGCCAGAGGCTTCATATGCGCAATCTGAGGGATCACAATATCGATGACTGCTTTGTGTTGAGGAAGTACAAAATACCTTGGTCTTAGACTTCTCAACAGTCCTTACCAGCGTAACACCTCACTCAGAGCATCACTACAAACCTCGAAGAGACTTGGAGTGTGAATTGCCTGGACATAAGATTATCCATTCACATCTACCTGAAAGAGAGCTGGAAGCAATGAAGTTGCTGCCAACTCCTCTGCTTTGAAACATCCCAATGAAACCCATGCTTGGAAACAGGAGAAAACCCTTTCCTACTATGAAGCTTTTACCCCACTCCTACCACCATCTGCTCGTCTTGCGGATAAGAGGACAACAGACTGTCCATGTAATGAAGTACGTCTGATGAACTCTGCTCCATATCACGAATCTTGGCTTCACGCTGTTCTTCGAAGATGGGCATCTACTCATCAAAGAGAACAAGGACCATCACTCGTTTGCTTTTCACTTCAACTGGAAGCATACTAAGCACGTTTAGAAGCATGTACTCGTTCCCACTGGCTCCAATGTTCTGAACAGTAACTGCAACAATGTTCGTAAGATCACTCCATCGTAACAGTAGGGTTGCGATGTCTAAACAAATCTCATTTCGAACAGTTGCTCTGCTATCCTTATACTGTCGCGCTATTGCAAATAACATGTCGAACAACTGCTGAATCTGATCTCGAGACAGTTCATTGAAGTCATATCGGATCTTCCTACCCACTCACTTATCTCATTTCTCATCCATACGTGCAGATTGTGTGTGCTCCAAAGAATACATACGTCGTATTTGTTTCCTTCAGTAGCTCAGAAGCCATCTCCCAAGCAACTTGCTGACGTTGAAATTCTTGCAACCACACATTTGCAGTGCTTTGAATTTGTTGGTCCCTGGTATAGTAAAACAGCTAGCGATTACACTTAACAAACCGTGATTACATCAATTGCCTGTTTCACATCCGATATTCTGTCAAATTGCATTGGGAATGAGTCGAATCCTGGACGAATAATTCGTAATTGACGAGAAACTGAGAATGGGAGGAATGACGGAAATGAAGACTAATAGTGGCATGTGATCCCCATTTCTCCACGATGTGATATATCAAAAGAGGAGAATCGTGTAGAAAGCGAGTTGAGATGAGTTCGAATGGATTATTCACTCCATTGAAGTGGTGTTGACTAATGGTCTTCCTCCTCTGTGTTTTCCCTTCAATTTCCTGTTTCAACGTTATGCAATCTCTTTCTGAACCTGTTTCATCGGTTTCGCTGTTCCTTGACTTTTCTTCGCTTCTGAGAAACGAGTGCAAACCGCCACATCGATCACTCTAAACCACCGTGGACTCAGTCATCAATTATCAGTGATCTGGGCTTCGAGTCCCTCGAATCGAGAGTGGCTCATTAGGCGGCGTCCAATAGTCTATCAAGAAATAATGGTGCTCAAATCATTCGAATAGGGTGGAATGTGAGTTAGTATTCTAAGTGGTATAAATGAGGATTTGGGATTCGGAAGTGAGTCCTTTTTCTGGTGAGAGGAGTTCATATTTCTTTTGAGGTAATCCGTTGCACCATGGGTAAGAAGCAAGATCGTCGTCTCACTTTCTGGCAGAACTTCATTGC
>JANPWN010000476.1:0-13168 GCA_027406425.1 Blastocystis sp. subtype 8
TTTGTTAAGTAATTATTACTTGGAATATGGTGAATAATATCCGATTTGTATTTGAAGATGATGCTCTTGCCTTCTTAGCTGGTTTTGAAGAGGGGCCAATTGTAATGGATAAACAACAGCGAATTAAGAATGGTGATGGCCGTCTTTCATTTATTGGAAAGTACAGTGGTTATTACATGGCTGCTAAATGGGTGAATGACAAAAGAGAAGGAGAGGCAACGATTTACACACCAGAGGGTATTCAATTTATTTCTTTATTCTATTCAAATGACGTTGTCAATGGAATCTGTATACAGCGAGATAAGAATGATAAAGTGGTATTTAAGGGAATGGTTCGCGATGGAATGAAGGACGGTGTTTGTGAGGAATTTGATACTAAAAGAAATACAAAAGTTCTTCTAGAATATGATCACGGTGTTTGTGTAGCCAGATTGATGGTTTATCCTGAAGATCAATCATTTTATGCTCATACTTTAATGAAGAGTGGAAGGATTGACAAAATTGGTCAGTATGATCAAAATTACAAGCTTCATGGAGAAGTGGTTGAATTGGATGAGAATGAAACTTTGACCTCTCTTTGCATTTATGAACATGGTATCATGGTTCAGAGAGCGAAAGTCTTCCATGGTAAGGAGATGATTCAGTATGATGAAAATGGTCAAGAGATTTATAAGGGATGTTATAGTGACCATATTTCTTCGCGCTATCCACGACATGGAGAAGGAAAAGAATATGATCCTATAAAACATTCCTTGGTATTTTGTGGTTTATTTGAACTTGATGAGCGGAAAGAAGGGAAGCTGTATGATCGAAATGGGCGTCTCTTGTACCAAGGATCATGGAGTTATGGTGTAGCTGAAGGTCATGGTATTCAGTACACTGAAAAAGGAGAGGTAATGTATGAGGGTAATTGGGTAAATGGTTACCTGTATCTACCATCATTTCCCTTATTTACATATGGTGATTATGAGACGCGTGGACGATACAAAGTGAACCGCCGTGAGGAGTTACCGAAGTGGATACTTCGTGCCCAGAATCGGCCTCCGGAGTTACGATTACCTCTTGATCCTGCAACAAAGGTGGTTTCTATGCCACCTATACAACCACCAAGCCCAAGTACTTATCTTGGACAGAGTCCGGCTTCTTATCCTAAACCAAGCCCAAGTACTTATCTTGGACAGAGTCCGGCTTCCTATCCTAAGCCAAGTCCAGTTTCTTATTCTATGCAGGCTCCAAGTCCCCTTACTCAGGTACCAATGGGTCATCTCCCAGTTCCAGCTCCTTATCCAACTAGTCAAGGAATCCTTCAGTCAACACTTCCTCAAAATCCTCATGTTGGTATGTTCTACTCGATTCCTCGTCAAGTAACAAATCTGGTAATCGGAGCGAATACTTGTAATCTACCGGATCTCCAGAGTATAGACTTCAGTCAGTTCCCGTTACTAGCCGAAGTGTATATTGAAGACAATTGTTTCCAGTATGTGTATACAGTGAAGTTTACAAACCTTCAGTATTTGAAGCTAATAAGTGTTGGGCGTCGTTGCTTTAGCCCAGTTATCCAGGCATCAATTCCTTTGCCTAAAACCCAATCCTTCTTAATTATTCGTGAGTGTATGGCCTTGGAAGTTCTTACAGTCGGTGCCTTTTCCTTCCTCTGTTTCACTGATATGTTATTGGATCAACTCCCATCTCTTCGTACTCTTGTGATCGGTGATTTAAACACTCAATCTTACTGTTTCACCTATGCGCCACAGCTCAAACTATCAAACCTAAACAGTTTGGAACTTATTCAGTTGGGCTGCTCTGTATTTATGAAAGTGCGTTCAGTTATTTTTGATAATATGAAATCATTACGGTACATTCAGCTGGGAAGTCAAAGTCTTTCGGGTGATGGAGCGAATGTAGCCACTACAAAATCAGGTACCAGATATCAGAACGAGCTTATTTTCACAAGTGAGTGATGAAAAAGTGGACTTATAGGCAGAGCTTCCCTCTCTTGAGCAGATCACGACAGCAGGTGTATCTTGCATGAATTTCTTTGGTCGAATCACTGTAAAAGGTGAGTACTGTAGTGATGAGTGATGTGTAGGACTTCCACAATTAAAAACTATCCATCTTTCACAGGACTCTCTACGAAAGCTGTATTCTATTATTAATGGTAGGAAAAGAGTGATGGTGTTAGGAGTAGATAATCCCATCTTTACCAGCTTCTTTAATAGTCTGTATACTCAGGTGCCTCATTTTTGAACAATATTATTGTTTGTTGAATCTAACACATTTCTTCCAAGTGAGCGATTTTATTCTTGTGAATTGAAGAATGTCTGAGAATCAAACGAATGATTTATCTGATGAGGAAATGAAGACTGCGAAGATCTGTAATCGTGTTTGACGCTTGTAATGACAAGATTATATATCTGGATTCTTTTGTCTTCCAATGATGTGGTTGCTGATTGTGTTAAATTGGTGGCACTATAGGAAGTTAACAACAGAGAAAGGAAAGCGGATGGCAAAGTGTAGGACTGTTGTTCTAGTTGCAGCAAATGGATCGTAACGATTGTTGTAGACATTCGACATGCTCTGATAGGCTGTATCATTTGGAGTGTTATACTTATTGTATGGATCATAGCATTTCAATTAGGGTGGAAACATAATTCGTTCTTTGCTGCTTTGAACATGGTGAGTGTTGAAGGCATGGCATGGCAGTAATTTGTATGTATTATGTGTTTGTTGATCCAGTTTTATGTCCATTCTTCAGACTAGTAAAGATGATCTTCACCTGTTACTTGTTCAATCGGAACGGAAAGAGAATCTTCTCTAAAGAATATAACCGAACATGCAACGCATTTAAAGGAAATCCTGATGAGGAGACAAAGCTGATTTGCGGTTTCCTTCTATCAATGAATGCTATTTTAGAAAAGTTTTCACCTGATAAGTAATGGATTAAGGTGTCGTTCAGGATCTAGAGAACAAGAGCATGGATTACGGGTATTTCAAACAAAAACATATAGATTCCACTATTTGGAAAGTGCAAGTGGATTAAAAATTGTTGTAACAACCGATTTGGGAACAAAAGATATCCAGCTACAGTTGTGGAATATTTATTCTGTTTTTGCAGATCTTGTAGTTCAAAATCCTAATTGGGGAGTTAATGATGTAATTGAGATGGATGAGTTCACGAAAGCAGTTGATAAAATACTTCTATCCTCTGTTTCGAACAAAAACAGTAAAATACAAATACCCGCTATTCAGTCTTTTCTGACTTTGCCCATTGAACAGGATTCCTGTTATACATTGGCCAGTCAGGGATACATACCTACAAGTAAGGAAACGAAGCAGAAAATACAATGGCAGCAACGATACCTCCACAACATACGATCTCAAAAGCCAAGAAGAAACTGTCTGCAACAATACCAGCGATTGCTGCAATAATCTATTATAAATAAGATAATATAAAACTACTGCGAAGGAGATGATGATCAAATAACAAAGATAATAGCACAGTTTTTGTCCTTGGAAATCCTAAGGATTTGAGTAAACAAAGCAACTGATACCATAATGAACAAGCAAGTAGTTATGGAGATAATAGTTTACGTACAGGATGCCCAATCTAGCCCATTTTTGGGTATATGAAGAATAGTCTTTGTATTAAAAATATAGACAGTAGGAATGGCTCCCAAACGATCTATTCAGAATAGAGGAGAGGTGAGAATCTGTTTCATAGATGACTTACAGGAACTGTTATCAACTCAAGAGGGAGTTCTTCGTAAAGTCTACGATTTGTATAATCATCCAACAACCGTTCAAAATTGTGGAGATAAGGGAATTGTTGAAATGGCGAGGGATGTGGGGATTTCTAAGCTGTGTCCGAGGAACAAAGCTACTGTAATGATTCTGGGCAATCATTCTTCTGGAAAATCGTCGTTTATCAATTGTACCTTTCCTTTTGGTTCTGTAATCTAGGGTATTTAAAGGAAAATGTACTTCCAACTGGAGCAGCTGTAGAGAGTCGTGGTTTTACTCTTGTGACCTCGAGTATGAAGGAAGCGCCTCCATTGAAGGGTGAGGCAACGTTAAGATACTTTCCTCAGCTGAAGGGAATCGAGAAATTCGGGAAAGGATTGATCGAGAATCTCAGCACAATTGTCTCTGTATCTCAAGAACGATGTTTTCCAAATGTGGATTTTATTGATACACCAGGCCTTGTAGATGGCAGTGTTGAGTATCCCTTTGATGTTAATCAAGTCCTTCTTTTCCTTGCAGATTATGTGGATTTGATATTTGTATTTCTGGATCCTCATGAACAAGCACTTGGATCCCGTACAATGGAAGTTGTTAAAATGTTGAATGTAAGTTTAAGTACTGGTGTTGACAAGGAGGTTGACCACTACGATAAGATGTGTTACTATCTAACAAAGATTGATACATTGAATAGTATTGCTGATCTTATGAAAGTGTCGAATCAGACAACTCAAGTAGAGTTCTGTGGTTTGCTTGAGAATAGAATCTTGCTCTACGTGTAAAAAATACTCATGGTTGGGAGCTTCCAACCATCTATCTATCTCGGGACTACGGTGATGTTGATAATGACTTTCATAGCGTAAACATGATTTCCAAGCCATGTGATAAGATTGATCTGGTAGTGAAACAGAAGATTCAAGACAATTTGAGTGTATTGGAGAAGGATTGTTCTGAGATTCTGGCACAAACAGAGAGTATCCTCAGGAGTAACGTAGCAAAGAAGGCCCGTTTAAATACAGTCAATCGATTTATGTTGTATGCAGGGATCTTCTTTATATTTGGCGTGGTCCTTCTCTCCCTCTATCTTGTTGTCAATCTCATCAATACCGATTCAGAACTGATTTCAAATCCTAAGTTAATGAGTGATAAATGGACGGTCTGATGATGTATAGAGTTGTTGATGACAGCCAAGAGGTATGTCTCTCAATATCTACCTGCCTTCTCACTCTTCTATTTCATTCGCACTGTGGGTATCTTTATAGCAGGCAATATTGTCTTCTTCTGGATAATGAGATTTGTCAAGTCCTTTTACACAGTTATGTCAAAAGATGGGTTGGGTAGTCTCCAGTATATAGATTGATGTGAAAGTGATCTGTAGAGCTAATCGTAAGAATCTGAAGAGTATGTTATCATATCGTGAAGAGCTGTATAACCAGTACATTCGTTTCTTATGTATTTCCTTCAAACACAATCTAAATGACTATCGATTCAGTAGTGCAAATCTTTCTGAAATTGATCTTAATTCCCTCTCATTAACGAATCCTTCATTCGATGAAGCTGGCCAGACCAACGAAGCAGAGAGAAGATCTTCTAATTCGTTTGTAGTGTACTGTGTGAACAGATCTTTTTTGCGGAGATATCTGCCATTTAACCACTACTCGGTGCTTACTCTCCAGTGATCATCTTATTAATCTTACAGATCCATAGCACACACTCAGAAACAGTGAAAGATATTCCACTTCCTTGAGCAGCGATTGCTCCAATGGGGATTGTCTGAATATCATTTTAGTCCACAAGAATTACAGGAAAGAGTTTTATTGCTTCGTTCTCAATCTTTTGTAATTCATTTATCACCAACGCATTCATTGATGATCTACCCCTTATTCCTATTACCTATTCGCTACAACTGTTTAGAAATAATGCTCCAGTTATGGTTCATGTCATCAGTAAGTCTCTGGGACAAAGCATGTACACATCCGGGATAAGATGCTAAAACACCAACTGCGAACTTACAGCCAGAAATATCATATATGTTCTCTCCTTTCTTTACAACTTGAATTCGTCTTGCTAAACCACACATGGCACTAAAAGTATCACAAAGAACTTCCTCATATTCTCTCCACAGATCTACCTATTTGATTACACCCTTCAAAACATAAATACCTTCTTTAATGCGCGAACAAGTAATTTGTATGCTTGTTCATATGAAGTCCTTGCTCGACTCATATAAAACAAAAATGAGACAAGTCCAAGCCAAATAAAATGTTTATGATCAAAGTCCAAAAAACGGCAGTATTTATCTTCCCTTTTAAAACTCAGTATAGAAAGCGAGATGGAGGCTGTTTTAGATGTGGAAGCTCTTCGAGCCAACTTACGAGCTGATTCGAGAGAGAAGAATGCTATGCGGCCACTTCGCATGGAGAAAGAGTCAACCTACCGAGCAGATGGATCTGCTACCATCTACCAAGGTAAGTGGTCTTTTTTGTATCTCATTTTAAAGGAAATACTGTAGTAGTGACCTCTATATATGGACCAAAACGCTGTCCAACTACTAATGTGGAGTTTTCAGATAAAGCGAATATAGCTGTTAAAATTTCGTATAAAAATGAAAAGGAGGGTAGTTGTGGATGAGTGAAGTAAGTCTAGATCCTGTACTTATGGATATGGAGCACTCAATTCAATGTTTGCTTGAAAATGTGATTAAGCGGTCTCTCTTTCCACGAACAACAATTAACGTATACATCCAAGTTGTATGTGATGATGGATCGATATCCTTTAATTGACGATTTGGTATTCTCTTTAACGATACCTTTTTGCCGTTATACTGAATTCCGTGATGCTAGCCTTAGATGATTCTGAAATCCCTATCAACAACAAATTTGCAGCTTTGTGTCTGCTTCTATCAGAGAATGGAGAGATTCTTCCCGATCCCTGCAAAGCTGAGGAAGATGGAAATGTAGGGTCCAATGAAGAGTAACGAATTAGGACTATGGAGTAGCTACTATTGTGTTAAATGAATCTGGGGAGATACTCTCGTTTAGGACTTTTGGAGGGATGACAGACGAAACGCTGCAAAATGTTACATTAATAGGAAGAAAACTAGCGAAGAGAGTCTTTTATCTGATCAACCACAAGTTGTTAGCGTGAAGTGTTTGTTCATAATCCTTCTGTCCGGACTACTTAGTGTTGCCCATGAATAAGAAATTGGTCATTCCGTTTATTGCAGCATGTGCTGCTGCTGGACTTTATCATCTTTACAATCTGAACGAGTTCAAAAAGTATAGTGCCGCAAAGTTGAAGGACGAACAGGAGGCAAAGAGGAAGGCAGAATATCAAAAGTTCTTGGCCGAGAGACGAAGAAAGAGGTACATCAATGGTGTTT
This sequence comes from Blastocystis sp. subtype 8, assembly GCA_027406425.1. Lineage (NCBI taxonomy): Eukaryota > Bigyra > Opalinata > Blastocystidae > Blastocystis > Blastocystis sp. subtype 8. The sequence continues at coordinate 7,121 of JANPWN010000476.1, forward strand.
CTTGTTTTATCCTATAGGCTCTTGTTCCTACAACGGATTGCAGCTGGTTTTGCTTGTTTCCTTGCTGGGTATTTGATTGGACAAGGAGAGGCGGAATTCAATCATATGAGAATGGAAGATGGTGCTGTATCTTCTGATTAGGGTGTTTGTTGAAGTCTGTGTTGTGAGCATTCTTACTTTTTTTCTACTTTTGTTCCTTTTGCTTCGTTCACTACCCTAAGAAATGAAATCCAGCCTTGCTCCTACTCTTGAACATTTCAAACAAATGACCCTGGATCATCCGGAGCGACAGATGAGGTCATTTGGGAAACTAAAATCATGCATTTTACTTATATCTTGCTTCAATAGGCTCCCCTTCCAGAAGAACAATCTTTTACTTTTCGAATCAGGAGAAGAATCCTCTGTTACACTTTATCTCTGGAAGAAAGATTACAGCCGTGCTCCAATGCCTAGAGATCGCTTCCTGGACAAACTAATAATAGTTAGAAGTGATTTGGATTATGATGGCAATTCAAGAGCGTTTTATTCATGGTGATAAGCCCGAAAAATTGATTTGCTTATTGCTGTAAGTTCAGACTACAGAGAGTGTAGACAATGAAACCAAGACTACTTGTGTCACAACTTGCTGGTAGAAGAAGACATAACGTTCGTTTGGAAACAGGGATCAGTGTCAGTATAGAGAGATGGCTGATCAGTAATAACGGAATAATAATAACAATACCATTAAGTGTGTGATATGAAACAGTAATTGATAGTCTAACAGCTGTTCAATTCTTTTCTAATGTGCGATTACTAAGAGACCTAGAGCATTATCCACTTAATCTGATGTTTAATATGGATGAATGCTGGGTCTCAACAGAGAAGAAACAGATGAGCGGTAAGGTAATTCATATACCAGATATTGATCGCATTTGCTAGTACCCAGAACATAATAGACATTCCACACTCAAAGGTTGCATAGCTCCGAGTGGCCACGATGTTCGACCTTCATACATCATTCCTTCTCCTCTAAGAGATACAAAGAAAGCGAAATAATATCTATTAGATGATTTACACCTCACAGTTAATCATAGTGGTTATATGACAGGGATGATCTTCAACAGGTAGATAAATGAGGTGCTAGTGCCACACATTAATGAGAAGAGAACAGCGCCAGATCCATATTCTCTCCTTATTTGTGATGCCTTGTCACATCTCATGAAGAGGCTTTGTAAACATTCAAATGCAATAACAATGATATGACCATATTATTAGCACACTCAACATCTAAATACCAGCCACTTGATGTAGGTATTTACTCGTCCTACAAAAACAATTTCAGAAGATATTATAGAGGAAAGGAAGGGCTCTATAATCTGCTGTTTGCTTCTATTAATGCTTTCCAGTGTTCTTTTCTTCCTACAAAGCTTCAGGGTGCATAGGAAGCTAGTAATATATTGGACGAGAATATCAACGAGTATCTCAACGTCTTAGACAGGTCAGGAGTGGGACAGTCACATAATCCCATGGACTATGCAAATCCTAGTTGTGTTAGCTGCAATCACTGTTACATACAGAATATTCGATCCACTGTTCAAATTTTGTGTATTCAATGAATTATATGTTAGTAAAAGATCTAAGTATATTGCACGTTCAATGGTCCAGTTGGCCCCAATTTTTGATAATTACTAACTGATGGGAAGAAAAGGAGTGACGGGAGGAAAAAGTGGCTCATTCAGTGTGTTGCAATCGTGACCAAAACACACAACAGATTACTCTTTAGCTACCACCATTTAAAATAACTTCATCTAACAAACAATCAGGAAAGATCTCATTAACTAGGTTCCTTCATTTTGGTTTTGAGGAAATTCTATTTGTTTTGAGGGTGCTTACATTCTTTTTGTAACAGACTGTACTATTGCCACATGAGGAACACCCAATCTTATCAGACGAGTGAAGAGACTCTGATCGAGATGAGTATTACGGGTCAGAGAAACACTCTGTGTGATGGGAAGTTGATTTTGATCACCCAAGAGAATCATTCGCTTTAAACGACAGCCTTCAACAGAATCGGTGTTCTAGGAATGAGTGATCCATTTCATCACTACCTGAAGAAATAATGGAATGAAGGATTCCAGTTCTAAGACTTGACCTGCCTCCTCGAGGACTAAAGTATCGAAATGGAACCCACTGTCGATCAGACGCTGACGGGCAATTGCAGCGTGAGTACAAGTCATGGCCACAATACGTGCTTCACTCGCCAGAACATAGTCACAACGAGGTCGAGAACTACGCACCAGCTCAAAGGCCCTGTACTCTTTCAACTCAGTGAATATGTCACGAAGAGTGTGAAAACATTCCTCACACACATGTTGCTGCTCAGATTCTGATTGGCTGGATGATAACAATGACTGTGAGAGAGGAAGGAAGAATAGTTTGAATGGGAATAGAGTAGCAATCTCACCTGAATTCAATTCTAACCACCGTTTCTCCTCTTGGTGCTGTGCGGGGGTACAGCTCTTAGGTAGTAGTCGCAACTGATCCAACTCTGTCTCCACACAGCCACCTTGAAGTGCCCTTAAGAATAGTTGCATACGAGGTAATACAGTGGACACATAGAAGGAGGCAGCAGTCTCGCATGAGTAAGCCACATCCTCTGAACATCCAATACTCACTGCTAATCGCTTCACTACTGATAGTAACTGATTACGACGCTGAAGACAATAATCCACACGACCCAAACGAGTGTAATCCTCATCACTCTCTAGCTCTCTCTCACCTATTCCCAATCGCATCACATGACGAGGTTGAATGGATCTCTCAATAATCTTACTGAATAAATCATTAAGAGCATGATTGCTTCGAGTCACCACCAGCACGCGCTGCTCAGGGAAGCTATGATACAGATTGCTGATAATCTGAACAGCCACATCTGTCCTCTCTGTTCCTGGAGGACCCACTACCATTGTCAGGCCTGTACTCATCCCACTACGAATCGCTTCCACTTGAGCTCCTGTGAATTCAGTGGAATTCACATGGAAATCTGATTCATTACGTAACTCCTGAGGTAGATAAGGATTGGAATATGGAGCTGGATAAGGAGTACAAATTAACTCCATAGACTCTTCTTCATCAGGGAAAGTCAGGCGGAAAGGAGGTTGAGCAGACTCAGGAGAGAGTGAATCGCCTGATTTGGTCCTGAATATCACAGAATACTGAGGGAAGCTAGCAGTCACATGAGCAGCACTGAAGAAGGTGTCAGCAAAGTCCAGAGTCTGAGAAGCAATGAGGTGTGAGTAGTGAGCAGAAGCAGGATCACCCAATCCAAGTAGCACATTGTGAAGCCATACAGGAACCTCCTTTTCTATATGAGGGAGATTCAGTAAATCACGTGTAGTCTGGAGAACGGATTTAAAGTTATTGGTAACGGGGTCACGTCGAATCAACAGATTGAAACTGTCATAAGGATCTGGAATTGTTCCTGTAGCCAATCGCTCCATATCCTGTTGATACTGAATCGGATCGAGACGAACACGCAATAAACGACGTTTTCCTGCACGTTTCTCACGCATGTCAGGAGAAGACCAATCATTCAACACAGTTCCATCTTCATCTTCCATTCGAATCACCTCACAGCCCCTCACAAATATAACTCCTTCATGTTCAAGGAAGGAAGGATCATCAATTTCATTCTTATACTCAGAAATACTCTCTTCTTTCGTCATCACTTCCTGACCAAAAGAGTACTCACTAGCATCTCGATTCTTGGCCTCGATTCTCACTAAGAACAACACATCATGCTCACGAAGAGACTCCCAGGCTTGTCGAGTGTCACCACGTAATCCATGAATACTGAATGACACATCTGCTCTCACTTCAGCCAACGCTACCTCTCCCACACGAGCACGCCGCACTTCGGTCACTGCAAAGGACTGTACTGGAACTGCCATTCGACTCTTACCTGTGAAGGCTGTCTTTCCACTCATATCCAGACGAGGTCTCATTCTGACAATAGCTTCAGAGAGGTCTCTGTGGATTTGATAATAGGACTCACGACGATACAACTCAAAGTTCCGTGAAAGATAATCTTGGAAAGAGAGGAATTGGAGATTCAGCTTTGGTAGGGCTGTAACTGTGGCATTTGTGGGCACTAGGGATTTACTCCATAGTATCTTCTCATCAGGAAGGAGCGAGAGAGAGTTGATAGTGTCGAGAGGGTTCTTGGGAATACAATATTCACATGCAAAGATCTCCAGTAATAACTCTTCATTCAGAGCCTCTGATCCCCTCTCAAAGATATTAGTACTTGAATCTAACACACGCTGTGCCATTGGTGGAACCAGTCGTAAGTGAACAGCTAGCGAATCCAAGTCCTTTAGAGGAAGACGATGAAGGTGATCGAGAAGATTCTGACGTGAGGCGATATGATGAACTGAAGTGAGACACACATCCTCCAGCACCTCATTATAATATCTACACTAAGAATCATACCATTAACATACTTGTAAACCACATTCTGAAATACCAGCATTTTCTTATAGTATTGTTCGCTCGCCTCTTCTTCAGAAAGAGCTTCTCCACTCACTTCATCCACAGCAAAACTCTCATAATAGCTCAGAGACTCCGTCAAACTCCAGAACAAACTATTCTCCACATACATACGACTTAAATGAAGACGAGGCAAGATCTGTCGATCCTTCAGGTAAAGCAGCAGATAACGTCGTGTGGTGATCTGAGTTAGTAATTCTGTTAGCAGTTCCACAATACTACACACAACATTCTCATAAGCCTCTTCATCGAGGAGATGCAGAAGCACATTCACAACGAGAGGAAAGAAATTGGATTGCCGATCAACAATAGTTGGTGGCTGATACTGTGTCGCAGCAGAAAGAGATTTGAGCAACGCATTGCCTGAACGAAGAGTCTCACCCGGATCCTCACGAATCGCATCACTGAATTCAGACAGATAGTTTTCAACACTTTGCGACTCCTGTTCCAACTTTAACGACTTCAAATGCTCCAACATACTCAATAGACTTTGTTTCACCTCATACATCTCCCAGGTCACCTTCAAACGGGGATTACGATTCAATTCAAGAATTCGACGACGACTGTGGACATGACTCCAAAGTCGTAGATTACATAACGGAACCAGTTGCCGACGAATACAATCAATCTCAAATGACTATAAGTCAACAAAAAAACAACAATATTACTCGAAAGGCATATTTGAAAAAAGCCATATAGACGGGAAATTGTTCAAGATTGATTTCTTTGTCAAGAAGCATATCAATCACTTTGGAGAAGAAGACACCGAACTTAGCTTCATCGTTTAGAACAATGTTCCAGTCTATTGGATTATTTGTTTCAATTCATTGGTATACCAAAAACACCTTCGTTCCATTCTTCAACCATCAACTCAACAAGTTGGAATACTGCAGCATTATCTGCATTTTCTGAGAACTGAATCCACAATTCATTTTCCATTCCACACTATGAAGTTGAAAAAGTTGCTATGTGAGGCGAAATGTACACAGTTGCCAGAGAAGACCCTATTATATAAATGACCTAATTACTGCATTCTCGTTTGATTTCAATTCCTACTTGATATTCTATGTCTGTTAGTTTCGTTTTTCTGTAAACTGTTATGAATGTTAATTTCCAAAAAGAGCGAGCTCAGATCCTATAGTTTGTCGTTTTCGTCTACTACAACTATATGACAGAATAGATGGGTTTTATTTGGAATGATTATTGTAATAATCATTATTCATTGAAAAAAAAAAGAATTCAAAGAGATAAAACGGGAATTCTATATTCTAGACGGAAGGCCCTTCCCGCTGGCTCCACCATATACCCCTGATTATTCTCTCACACCTTTTCTAGGGAATTGAATCGACTTGGCTGATTTCACACCTTTCAAATGGTAAAATTGTTCATTTAAACGTCTCAAGATGCAGAGTAAAATGACATATGTCCTCTTTGAGTCTGCCTCGGGATATTCACTCTACGAGGTATTGGAGAAGGAAGAAATTGCTGGATTGGAAACTCAGGTATTCTTTATCTCGAATA
>JANPWN010000485.1:0-65322 GCA_027406425.1 Blastocystis sp. subtype 8
GAAAACATTTTCTTACACTTGATTGTTGTTACAAGGACAATTCCTATCTATTCGAGTTGAATGGATCATTCCCGTGGTTTTCTATGTCAGTTTTGGGTGTAATGACTGTGAATAGACTATTTTACACATTGTATTGACCTAAAGCACCAGTAAAACACAGAACGTTTGAGGTTTGAGGGTTTGGAGAGAATGTGATAATATAGGAACGACGATGCAAATCTTCGTGAAAACGCTTACTGGAAAGACCATCACTCTCGATGTTGAGTCTTCGGACACCATTGAGAACGTGAAGGCTAAGATTCAGGATAAGGAGGGAATTCCCCCAGATCAGCAGCGTCTGATCTTTGCTGGAAAGCAGTTGGAGGACGGTCGCACTCTTTCTGATTACAACATTCAGAAGGAATCGACTCTTCACCTGGTGCTTCGTCTGCGTGGAGGAGGCAAGAAGCATAAGAAGAAGCAGTACAAGACCCCCAAGAAGGTGAAGCATGTCCACAAGAAGGTGAAGCTTGCTATTCTGAAGTACTACAAGGTGGATGAGAGTGGAAAGGTGACTCGTCTGCGACGTGAGTGCCCTGTTTGCGGAGCTGGTGTCTTCATGGCTAAGCATCACGACCGTAACACCTGTGGTCGTTGTGGAAACTCCTTCAAGTAAGCCTTCGTGTAGTTACTCTGTTGGGTGTTTTGTTTGTTGTTATTATTTGTTACTCAACTAAATGATGGATTAATCACAGGGTTTGTAGATAGAATCAGTTTATTCCTTGTTTCTTTGTCTATAGGTTTGCTATGATCCCAGTAACAGGAATTGACTTTGGTACATCCTACAGTTGTTTTTGTATGCGAAATGAGACTGGTAATTCCTTTCTATCTCCAGATGAGGACTCTCCACTAATTCCGTCGTGTATATCTTTGACAGATCGAGATATTCATTTTGGGCGCATTTCTGTAAAAGATGCTCTACGAGACAATTTTCTTGCATTTCGAGAGTTTAAGCCATATATTGGTCAGACAATGAAAGATATTCGCAGTTTTGAGGAGAAAGCATTACCCTATGACTTTAGTGGCGAACCTTATCCGTTCTTATATGGAAAGCAGCGAAAGACTGGTAAAATAAAGGGATATGGTTATCCATCTTACATCCTTGGTTGTTATTTGAATTCAATTGCTAGTTTAGCATTAAATCAAGGTCGTTCTAAAATTTCAGATGTTGTACTTGCAGTTCCGGTGAATTTCAATGCTTCTCAGTTACATTCCTATGTGGAGGCAGCCAAATTAGCTGGACTGAATGTACTTCGAACAGTTCCGGAACCTTGCGCAGCTGTGTGTGGCTGCTGGGATCGAGTTTCGATGTATAAGCAAGTTCTTGTCTGTGATCTCGGCGGAGGTCCTTTTAGTATCTCTATGTTAGATCTCCGGAACAATTCAATTCATGTTGTGAACACAAGTCGGAATAATTCTTTTGGTGGGATAGATATTGATGAATTGATTGCTCAAGAATTACGTAACATTTGCAGAATGAATGATATCTTTATCAATCCGACAAAACCAGAATATCGTAGACTTTTAATAGAAGCCGAACAGATGAAAATGGCATTGAGTGAAAAGGAATATGTTGTATTTGACGTTAGTAATTATGGTGATTCTCGTGTAAATACTCCTCTTACACGATGTGAGTTGGATGATTTGATAGGTGAGAATGTAGAAGAAGTACTTCAATGTATTAGGAATCTTATTGCGGGTCTGCGAGATCCGAGTGTTGCCATTCTGCTAATAGGAGGTTGTTCTCATATCCCTATATTTGCCAATCAGATCCAACATGCTTTTCCGAATATTCCCCTAATTACGTTGAAAAATCCAGATACGGTAATTGCTGAGGGAGCTGCGCTTATTGGAGTAAATGAGTTTCGACTCAACTCATTATCTGTCCCTATCAAGAATTATACACTTATGGATTTATACTATCAAGTTGACTCTTCTCAGACTCTTCTGCTATTAAAGCGAGGTTCATCTTGTGATTCACGTGCTTTAATGCACTTGGATCTGGGAAATGATCACAAACGTGTAATTATCTGGCAGAACGTGAATGGCCTACTAAAGGCATTCATGTCTATTAATGTGGATTCTTTTCCAAATGGTGCTGTGGATATTGTGGTGACTTTTGATAGTTGTGGTGAATTACTCTTGGAATACGAAGGAAAGCAGTTACCATGTCATTATTATTGTGAGCTTCCTACTACTGAAAGAGACAAATTTTCTGTGATTGAACCACTTCTATGTGATATTTCAAAAGTTATGAAGCGTTTGAAACAATCCCAGTATTCTGGTGATATAGATTCTGTAATGAACTACCTAGATAAGCTGAGGAAGATTGCATCAAATAGTCTGTTCCAGGCACCTTCAGAAAGTAGTCTTAACTACATACGTTCTCTTCATGAGCAACTGCAGCAGTACTCAAAGAACTCATAAGTCTTAGTTCTTCTTTGTATTAATTATTATTTTGTTTTCATTACCACACATTTAGTTATAAGCATGAATACTGAGGTGGATTATTGTGCTATTGATATCGGAACAGATCGATGTAGAGCTTCTGTATTTGTCAATGGAGAGTCAACACCTGTTCCTTGTGATGCTGAACATTCTTATATCCCTTCACTCTTATCCTATTCCTCTGATTGCTATTATGTAGGAACACAAGGGATCCAACAGGGACATAAGAATCCACTAAGTAATGTATATCAAGTAAAGAAGTATATTGGAACAGTTTTGACTCCGGGATCCAAAGAGTTCAAGTATTCAGATTATTCATATTATCTCTATTCTGATAAAAAGGGTAACCCATTATACTGTATCAAGAAAGGGGACACCTTTAGTTATGTAACAATGGAAGATGCTCTTGTAGCTTTGATATCGACGTTAAAACAAAGGATATATGTGTTTTTAAAGAGGGATTCAATCCGCCGAGTTCTCTTAACAATTCCTCCCTATTACTCAGATACTCAGATATCAATATTAACGGCTGCTGCGTCTAAAGCTGGTTTTGAAGAAGTAAAAGTGATGGCCGAACCACTTGCCACGTACTATGGGTTTCTGAAGGTAGATATGCAAATTCCACAGTATCTAATGGTTTGCAATTGTGGAGGTGGTCAATTCTACTGTTCCTTGTTACATATTGTTCAAGAAGTTCCATCAATTGTTCATACTGCAACCAATAAAGGTGCAGATGGATCAATAATAACGCAAACTATTATGTCCCTACTAATGAAAATGGAAGAGGTTAAAGAAATTGTCAGTCGAGACGTGCAGAAATATTGTCTGTTATACAATATGATTGAGAAGCTCAAAATTGGTTTGAGTGAAGCTCAATCCGTTTCTCTTGATTTGACTGTTCTTGGTTCTGAAACAGAAGATGATTGTGAATTGTCTCGAGACGTGTTTTCTCAGTCTATTGCAGCAGTTATTACAGCAACAATTCAGATGTGTAAAGAATGTGTTCATTCCCATCTTCCAAATGCAGATCGTCTTCCTATTCTACTCGTTGGTGGTTGTTCACAGATTCCTGCAATTCGACAAGCAATTCGGACTTCTTTCCCGAGTGCTTTGTTCCCAGTAGTTAACTTTGTTGATACTGTAACAGTAGTCGGGGCATGTTCTCAGGCATTCAGAATATTGTCTGTGAAGAAGATTCCTCTGAGTTCATTGACTTCAAAGCCAATTGGGACGTCAGTACCCAAAGCTGCAGCTGAAACCTCCCAACAGCCAGTCGTACAGTCAACTACTTTGGTACAGTCTACTGCACAGCACCCTAAAGAAGAACAACCAGTTTCCCAGGTACAGATAGATGATCGACAGAAAGCACTTAAAGCACTCAATTTTCATATCTATAGTTATTTGACATACTTGCAGGGACATAAGGAAATTGAGTCGAGTGTTGATTGGTTGATGAAGGCAAAACTGGCAGTAGAGGCAACAACCTATGACCAGTGGACAATGGAAAAGCTGGAGGATTATGAAAACCAACTTGCTAGGTGGTTCCAAAGTGTGAAAATGCAGTTACTTAAAAGTTAGATTGATTTGTTATTGTGTTTGTTAGGACCCCATTTTGCGCCAGCCTAATTGACTGAAGTGATCGCAATCGTTCTCACATCTTACGTAGATGATTGGCGAAGAAGAAGCACGGAATCCGCTGGACCCTTGTCGTCTCTTAATATTTGTAGTGTTGATGATTCTTCTCCTCAGTCCAGATCAGAACGGCAGTAGATCCTCCAACTTACGAGACGAAGAATCAATACAAAAGCAGCGGAAGGAGAAGAAAGCACTTGAGAGTCAACTTGAAATGGACATTCGTGCTATGCAGAACTCATCTGAACACTTTCCTTACAATATATCTGGTATCTATTCGGGAAAGTGGAGTCGTCGAAGGGGCGAAAGCCCCTGGAAGTCGAGGAAAATGCTTCTGGGACTAATTGAACAACCGACAAGAGGTTCAAACAACTCAACTCTGCAGGGTGAAGAAGGGACGTTGTCAATTCAGTTATATGATCGAGGGTCATTGGAGTATGGAATTCATCAGATTTCAGGTATTATGACTATGATTGAAGGGGATCAAGACTCTAAAGATGATGCTCTATCACTCTCTCTCTTAGGTGTATATTTCATATATACAGGGCAGTTGAATCTGTATGCGAACTCTCGTGGTGGTCGTTTTGCATTGATTTGGGAGACTACAGATACACAGAATTCTTTCAATATTACGAATCAGTTTCCTGAGAAAATTGGATACTCTTCTAATGGAATGAGTTACTACTATCTAACACCCCCCTCTTTACTGCCCGAGAAATCGAATCGCTGTCTGTATCGAATGGACATGAATTTGTTGCATCTTCAAAGCGGATTGGATCCTGAAATTTCCCGTAACAAATATAGCCGTCTGTTGTTAAATGCTACTGGAGTATTGGAGTCGAGTAATTGCAATATGAGTGTATCGATGTCTTTCAGTGGATTCAATATGGATACAAACCATATCACGAAGAAGAGCCGCATCTACACCAGTGTTTTAATTCTTATAACCCTCGGAGAGAGTCTTCTGTATGTGCAACAGATGAGACATTTGCTCGTTGTCTCCGCTTCAGCCGCTTCGTTGATGCTCTTCATTTTCATCTCTGCAATCGATCTCTTAGTTGCAATGCTACACAGCATGGCAAGTGTATTTTTCTTGGGACTCTTTTCGGAATTCTATTTAATAGCTTTTAATAAATTGTTCGTGTTTTCGATGATTGAAATGCGTCTCATTTTTGTCATTTGGAGATCTCGCTGTCCTGACATTAATGCAGATAACTATATGTTATATCAGCGCAAGTTATCAGCAGTTTTCTTCGGTTTGTATTTGCTGATTATCACAACATTAGTTTCTATTTATACTCGGACAGTTCTAGGATATATTCTGATTTTTGTGTTATATTCATTCTGGGTACCCCAAGTAAGTGTCTTCTTCTCTTCTTTTACTAGATTATCCGATCTCTTCAGTTAGGGCAGCGTCCTCCATTTAGTACAAAACATATAGTTCTAACTTCATTATTTAAACTCTTCCTTCCTCTTTACTATATTGCTTGTCCTTACAATCTCATTCATATGTTTACTGACATCGACTTACCAATGAAGTTCGGATGGTCCTTGATTCTTTGGGTTATTGTTCAAGTAAGTATTTGAGAGTTTTTATCAATTAGACGGGAATTGTCTTGGTACAGCAGAGGTTTAATCCCTACTTGATTCTTCCTCGACTCCTCCGACCTAAGAAGTATGATTACCATGCATTGCCAACAACCGTTTGGTTTATATTGAAGTGTTAATTTGTAGGATGCTCAATTAGATCCAGATTGTGCTATTTGCATGAGTAGTATTGATTTTGATGACGAGGAGTCGTTTATGATTACACCATGCAATCACGCTTTTCATACTGACTGTCTTCATAAGTGGATGGATGTCAAGCTTGAATGCCCCACTTGTAGGACGATGTTGCCTGATGTTCGGTATCTTTAGCTGTACTATTTGGGTATTGTTTGTTCCGAAGAAAGAGCGGGAATGTGTATCAAAAGTCTCACTAGGATTTTGAAATTATTTTCAATATCTTAGAAGATGGAAAATAGCTTAAATGAAACGTATTTGTTGGAATAAGCGTGTTCTGTGTAGATCTGTGCTGGAGAACGATTTCTATGGAAATAAGTCTAATCAATCGACACCTACCAGATGTCGAAGGAAATCCGGTTCTTTATATTTGATTTTATGTTGATTCATAGCTGGGTCCTTTCCATTGAGTCCAATTGGTATGATGAATACTGATTCACGTAATGGTAGTGAGATGAATAATAAAATGATAGCAATAAAGCGTGGAACTCCCGTTTATGTTGGAGTGTCAGAAAGTCCTATGAAAGAAGCGCGAGTGGATCCACTGCTTTCAATACGAACAAATCAACCGTTATCAAGAGCACCTCCCAATCAAACCTCTGAATTGACTCGTGAAAATTCTATTTTGGGTTCTTCAGAACAGTCACAGCGTTTGAATGAAACTGTAAGTGAACAGATTGATAAGGCCTTGATGCTTGTATCTGAAACAGTGAAAAGTTCACTGCCTGAAGAGAATGATGAATTACAGAACGAGTTACAGAGTAAATTGTCGCGACTCTTTCAGCTACTGCAAGAAAGTTCCTTTGTGGTACTGTTTTTATTTTATTCTATTAATTCTAGTTGTCTTCGGCAGATTCCTATGTTCACTTTTTGCCATCCTTGGATCGACTTCTCCTTTATGACCACCAGTTAAATAAATCGGAATTTCCACTTGAGGACATTCAATTGATAGGGATTCAACTCCATTTTGCTGTTCTTGCGGCAAATCCTACTCACAAAATGTATTGATGTGACAGAAATATTATTATACTAGTCTTCAACAAGAGGAAGTGTACCAATCGATTGCAGTTTTTCTTCGTTCTCTCCTTCATAGTCGAATTCAGTCCAATAAACCGTATCCCTCACGACTAACAGCAGTTCTCTCTCAACTAAACACTCTCCTTCATTCTTTCCCTTTACCTCAAAATATGCTGATTTGCATCGATGATGGTGTTTGGGAGACTCTTCGTCATCTCCCTCCTTCCTCATCCTTTCTCTATAAGGAATTATTCGATTTTCGTGTTGTATAGTTTTCTTGATTGATTTTTCCTAGGGACTGTATTTAATAGCTCCTGAACTACACAAATCGATGATTCTCTCACTTTTTGATGGGATTGTAGATTCCATGCAATTGACACCTCGTCGTGTCTCAAAAATCCCCACATCAATTGAAGAAGTTCAAACACTTCTAAACAGCGATTCATTCGAATTCCTTCTGATTACAAGATTCCTTTTACATTGGACTCAATTAAGTCTTCATATTGATGTTAAGATAGCAGTAGGCGAATATTATAAGATTTACTCCCAGAAGGCTCTTCTGAGAAACAAAGATTCGACAACTTCTCCTCTTGTTCCACTTTTCCAAGAATTTAATGTATTTCTGGAATATCTATTATCGCGATGTATTTCTACCGATAATGAAACGGTCACTGAAAAAGAGATAATTCATATTTAGGCCCAGGACCATCAGAGAGTACTTCAAGAGCTCTATACAGATCTGTTAGTCAGTTCCTTGTAGAGTCATTCTCCTAGCTTCATTGATAGAGATCCTCAGTGGCCTGGAGCATTACTGCTTCTGTTCGTTATGAACCAAGTGATCGCAAATCGATTGAAAGAGGTTCCTCATATGAAAGCAACTGATCTGACTCGCAACATGGGGCATCTCGTGAAGACTCTGACGGAACTGACTGCAGCGTATGTAAAATTAGCACAGGTAGGTGTAGAGAAGAGAATTGATGTCAGAATGTCCAACAGACTCGGGTGGATGAATCCCACCAACAAGAAGAAACTGTGTTTTTGGCAATTCCAGGAATGGAAAAGGAAATTTGTGGCTGTTTGTGTAAAGATGGTCATCCTTTCCCAAATAGTAATGTTTTTTGCTATGTCTAATTCTTAGCCTTTTTTATTTGTTGTGATTTATGCAATAAATGGTATCATGGAAGTTGTATTGGGTTGTTACAGCGTCCTACTGATCTAAAGGCGTGGTTGTGTCCTGAGTGTAGTACCCAACAGCAACTAAGTGAGGAGAAGGAAGAGAGAGATACCTCTGTGGAACAGAAGAAGCTGGTATTGAATTATTTCAATGAATACTCATTGCGACATCATGCTTTGTGGAATGAACGAATGAATGAAGGTCGAGGAGCTCATGATGTGAGATATATATAGTCCATGATATTTAGTGTTTTGTGTTTTTATTGATATGGTCTGCAGCAATTCATAAGACTCCAGCTTCACAGTGGTTAATTCAAGCAATTACTATTCCATCGGCAGTTATGATTCATCAAGTGCTCGAGATTAAAGTCAGTGATTCGTAGTCTCCACTACCTGACCTCAAGGATCTCTCGTCTCTCTATATCTCAATCATTCGTCATACACCTTCTCTCCAACGAGCTTCTCTCTTCTTTTCTCTCTTTCTCAGTGGACTTGATACTCCGATCATTCGTATTCAAGGTTATTTCTCAAATGCATTGGAGCAGCTCCTTCGAACACAAGCCCAACTCTTCTTGAGTCAGTCAGTACTCTCAGTGATGAATCGGGGCATGTCCTCTTCCTATATCTCCGTTCGTGAGAAGAATCTCAAACTGCTTTGGACAGCAGCAGAGACCTACCCACGTCTCCTCACTTTGTATTTGCCTGTCCTGATTAGAGGATGCTCAGACCGAGGGATCTCTGTACGCAAAGTGAGTTATCGTTTAACAAATCGTCTATTGAATTATTTACTTCAAAGAGGTCTCCAGGAGGATAGTCGAGAGACACTATTAGCAGTTCGTTTGTATCGATTAACATTTAACACCCTTACTTCACCTGAGGACGCTACAATTCAGAAGCTATGCTTGGAATCTGTAGCAGACGCATGGTTATTGAAGGCAACTCAGAACTCATCATTATTAGTATATCTCGCTAAAATTGCTAGAAACACAACAGCTCGTATCAATGAAGTGAAAGCAGAATCCGGATCAGCCATCACGCGTGTTGAAAAGGGATTAAACCAGCTAGGAGAAGTATTTAAGAAGCAAGAGAAGTATCTACATAATTTGTGTGGATGGATTCTCCATATTCTACGAGATACTCTACCCGAAGTGAATGAGACTGTGAGAGAGTGTCTAGACATATTACAAGTGATAGCAGAGATCAACTCTGAATCACTGATTCATCAGCTTCTAACTATTCAGCGTTCTATGGAATCTCTTCTGGAATATCCTGCTGCTGACAAGAAGCAACGTCAAATCAACACATATCTTTCTGGTAAACTGTTAGAGATCCTTCAGAGTATTCTTCATGAGTGCAGTGTGTCTCCTGCAGTGAGTACATTACAGCAGTGTCTCCTTCGAATTATTAAACAGGCTACTTCAGTGAGCCTAGTAGAAAAAGCATCTCAATGTCTTGTAGTGATTGTAACGATAGTCTTAATCTCTCACTCTTAGGCAGAAATCACCCAGGATTCAACTCCCCTGTATATCCTCCTCAATGATAGTCTGAAGATATTAACAACTCCAGTGGATACAGTTGAGAATTATAAAGGAATTCAACTGATTCTGGCAGTTGTAGTCATCGGAGTTTTGTCGCGTGATTTCGATTTTGTTATGACTCCTCCTGAGGATGACTTGACTGAAGGACTCATCACACATGAGACTCACAATCATTTCATTGAGATTGTTCAGAATGTACTAGAAACTGCACTGGAAAAGAAACTCTCGGGTAATTTAAGTCGTGAATATTACTGTCATCTTCTTTGTTGTTACCTTCGTGTGATGAGTCGTAGTGTTAATACAATCTCTTCTTCCTTTATTCAACGCTTCAATCAGGTTGGATTTCTACAATTGAATTCACTTTCAGGCACTTGAAGACCCATCAGAGGATGTGGTATTGGTGGCATCATATTCTCTACAGGAGTTCCTTCAGAGAGTTCCCAAGTTGGTAGTGGATTCTTCTAGCAATGAGAAGGTGAAGATGGAGAGAGTGGAGTTATGGATAGTTGAGTGATATGTTGTATGCTATTCCATCTACAAGTCACCTTCCTGTAATTATGAAGAAGCTTCATTTAGCACTCCAAGCTAATTTTACGCGTTCGTCTTCTAGAGTACGAACGGTGAGTCTTAGCATTCTGTTTCTTCAGGTGAAACAAGGCCTAGAGTATCCATTAGAATGCATTCCAAAAGTTGTGAATCTCTTAACAGACCCGACAACTGAAGTAGAGGTGATTTGTGGCATGTCAGTAATAGACACGAAATTTGGCGTTATCCTTATTATCCTATATAAATGAGAATTATCATAGTATTTTTGTTCCTCGTGTGGTTCCAGCAATGTTTTCATCAGTTCAAGAAGTATTACGAAGCAATCGACTTCAAATGGTCCCTTGTAATTGCTTCTGTGGGTTGTATCGTGTTCTTTCTGAAAAATGCACAGCGAAATCAATTCGGGAGTGCCATCAAATCACCGATCTTTTGCTAACTCATGTCTATCGTGATGTAAGTAATAGGGAAATAATGAAATGTAGATGGAGGTGTCACTGGAAGAAATTGTTTTCTTTACTCAGTTTCTGAGTATTTGTCCTTACAGCTCGCTAGAAGAAGTAATTAATGTGATCGTATCTATCAATGGAATGGTGTATTTATTGATTAATCAAGGTGAAGCATATGATATCCTTCGATTTGCTAATTGGTTGTTCCTTAATTATACTGATTGACATCGTTGGTGGACAGGAACGATATGAACGAAAGGATTACTCACTTATTATTGAAAAGTACTGTTGATTCATTTGAAACATACCTAGGGAGCATGATCTTATGGAAGATTCCTTATTTCAGGAATCTTGTTTAAAAATTCAGAGGTCAATTCTAATGCTTCTTCTCAAGAAGCATTTAAAGTCTTCTTATCAGATTTCAAGCACGACAATTGCTTTAGCTAGTCTCACTTCAGATAATCCAGGAATTAATAAGAGAGATAATGCACTGAGTAAAGATGAAATAGATTGTGTTTCTCTTCCAACCCCTGTAAAAGTTGTTCCTCAGAATGCAAAAGATTTAACAACGTTGATCAAAATATTTCAGAGTTTAACTTTTGTGGATCCTGTTGAGAACCCTATTAATAAGGAATCCCCAAAAGAAATAAAAACATCATAAATACTTATTACCAAGATTTTGTTCTTAGTACATGAACATCTTTTCGGAATCCCCTACAAATTTCATCTTATCAGTTATAGACATTGAAATAGAACATTTCAACACCTTCCAGAGAAAGTAATGGGAGGAGGCCTCAACAAATGATCCACCATCTGTACAATGCGAAAATATATATTCCTGTTATTCACCTCAAGTAAAAGAGAGAATAATGACAAGACCTTGTAAACTAAATAACTGTAAGGTAATTATCTCAACAAATTCTGCCTCATATGATGACCACAATGAGAAAGGAAAGAAAAGAGAGCCAAAGAGAGAAGAGAATCAGGAAACCACTTTTTATTTGTTCAGTGCAAATGGAGAAACGCTAAAATTAGCATAAACTATCAGCATTTACAAGCGTATGATTAAAAACGATTTCTACCACAATCGAGGAAGGGCTGATAAGAGGGTAAGAGGAACACTATCAACCAATCAGATTGTCGTATTACTCGATTGCTTTTTTACTTCTTATTGCCCTATGTGATCCATTATTATATAAAAGATTGCATAACTTTTATATTAAATTAATTATTATAGAATATGTTTTTGGTGGTAATTTGTAAATTAAAGGAAAACACAAATAAATAAAGGACCCTAAAAATAAAAAGATTATACGGAATACCAAAAAAGTCTATTATAATTCAATGAAACTTCCTTCGAAAGAACTTTCTTCGATTCGATGCTCAGTGGAGGGTAGACGATCCTAAGTGTAAGGCTATTAATCATTATTGTTCTACAGCAAGAATGAATAATTTGATTTTGCTTTCTTTTTTGATTGCAGTGAGTAAGTTGTGCCTATTCAAATTCACTTCTAGTTTCTGCTGTTCCTGTGAATCTCTATGATTGGACTTGTGATAACTGGAATCTGGTAGCTACTGTTAATCAACCTATTTCACCTGTAACTTGCACTATCAGTTACTATTCAAGAAGCGATGCTCCTCGTTTCAATCCTCAACTTCCTGTTGGTTTATCTTATGAGTGGACTGCTAGTGGCTATGCTAGGACTGTGGTAATCAGTGGTACTCCCTCTGTTCCTCAGCAGACTAAGACCTATTCTGTTGGTTTTAAGGAATATGTGAGTCAGCTCCGTATTGGTGTTATTGGTACTCCCACATCTCTGAGCTATGGATTTGATTCAATGACTCAGTATGTTGGTGTTCCCATTGAGCCTGTGCCTGCTCGTTCTGATGCCTATCTTAACACCTTCACCATCTCTCCTGCTCTTCCTGAGGGAGTGAGCTTCAGCACAACCGATGGTACCATCACTGGAAAGTTCCCTGACACTACTTCAAGCAATCAAGTGTATACTGTGACAGGAAGCAATACAATGGGTTCAGTCCAGACTACCTTGAAGTTTGTGGTGAGAGAGGAGCGTGAAATGACTGAGAATGGTTACATTGGTTGCTATTGGTCAGGAACCACTGAGTGCCGAACTCCTGCCTTTGATTACTATTATCAGAACACTGCTCAGTTCTGTCAGAAGGAACAGAAGTTGGATTACACTGATTCCTATTCTGAGGGATCTGGTAATACTTGGCCTGGTTTGGATGAGCGTTTCCGTGACTATTACACTTCCTATATGTATGGTTACATCCATGCTATGGTGGAAGCTGATTACACCTTCGAAATGGCTTCTGATGATGCTTCATTCCTTTACATCGATTCTCTGGATGACCCTGTAATCAATCGTGATGGCTGTCGTGGCTCTTCTACTGATACTGCAACGAAGCATCTTGCTGCTGGAAAGCATCTGTTTGTGGTAAAGTTCCTTGAAATCAATGGAGCTGCTACTCTGTCTGTATATTATGCTTCAGCTGATGTCGAACTGGCAAGAACTGTGTTGGATAGTACTCAGACAAAGATTGGTGGTCGTGGACCCACTTTCATTACTTATTCTCTGATTACTGGATATACTAATGCTGAATTGAAGGTGTATACTCCTGAAATGGTTTCTGGAGGTGCTGACTCATGGACTGTGTCTCCTGCTCTTCCTGCTGGTATGACTCTCGATCAGCATCGTGGTCAGATTCGTGGAAGACCTACTGCTGTGTATTCAGGTTATCACACTGTGACTGCTACTGGAGTCAATGGAGTTGCTTCTACTCAGATTCAGATTATCGTCTCTGATACTCCTATGTCTGGATTCCGTGGTCAGTATTACAAGGTGTATGATTCGGAGTTGTGTATGTACACCAACTTGGCTCTGACTCAAATGGAGCTGAAGGTGGTTAAGTTGGAGTCTCAACTGAACTGGGAGCAGACTACATCTGGAGTGTGGAGTGGATTGCCTACTGACTTCAATACCTATTTCTATGCTGAATGGGAGGGTTATCTCCACTTTGATGAGATTGGTAACTGGAAGCTCCGTCTGAAGTGTGATGATTCTTGCCGTCTCTTTGGTATTGAGGAGACTCTGCTTATTGACCACTGGACTTGCCATACCTGGAGTGAGAAGGAAGCCACTGTTGCCGTTTCCTCCACCGGTTATTACTACTATAAGATCCGTTACCAGCAGAAGACTGACGCTAAGGGTTTGATTCTTGAATGGCAAGCTCCTACTGGTAACTATGAAGTGGTTCCTGCTGACAAGATCTTCCATCTGGCTCCTGGAATGTTGTCCTATGATTATGAACAAGCTCACTATTTCCAGGGTGTTGAAATTACTAATAACAATCCTCATCTGTTCTCTGTGGCCTCTTGTAACAATTATCAGGCTGCTCCTTCCCTGCCTAGTGGTTTCTCTCTTAATCCTGCTTCTGGTGTGATTTCTGGTACTCCTACTGCTACTCAGGGTCTAACTCAATACACTATCTCTTGTACTGCTCCTAATGGAAAAGTCGAGACTACAATTCGTTTCGATGTGTATTATGAATTGGCTCCTACTGGTTTGTATCTCATGCAGGGTGGATCTGCTATTGGTACCAATCCAATCACAGCTTATCCTGGACAAGCTCTTAGTACCATCACTGTTGGAGGATCTACAAGTGGTGTTACCTTCTCTATTAATCCTTCTCTTCCTGGAGGATTGTCATTGAATGGCGGTACTGGAGCAATAAGTGGAACTCCATACCAACCTTCTGATACAAGAGCGTATGTCATTACTGCTACAAATCCTGGAGGTATTATGACGATGACCCTGATGCTTGGAGTTGGAGCTTGTAAGGGAGCTGGATGGACCAATGATGTTTATATGGTCAAGATGATCACTGGTTCTGGTTCTCTGTATGTTAAGGAGGGTGATACCACCACTCAGTGTTCTATGGGTACTTATGATTCTTCAACAGGTAATGCTATTTTGAATACTTGTCAGATGAGTTATTTCTCTGCTGGAACAACGGCTATTATCTGCATGCCCCAGTCTTCTACTGCTAAGATTCATCTCACTTGTACCGATAATACTGGTTGCTATACTCAAACACTTCGTAGTGATGGTAATAGATGGCCCACTCGTCAGACCTATGTGGAGGAGTATCCTCAACCATACTATGACTCTTGGGACTATCCTAGCTCATTGACTCCTTTGACTGCTCTCGGTTTGTCTGTGGATGATGTTACTGTGTATACCGGTTTCCCTATGGATACTGTAGAGATTCTTCCTAATGGCTGCTACAAGGAGATTACCATCAATCCTTCTCTCGGAGTTGATTTCACTTTGAGTCTTGAGAATCCTCGTATTGATACTACTGTGAACGGTGTTCTGAAGAGTATCTACACCATTACGGCTAAGGGAGATGCTGGAGAGGCAAGTGCCACTTTGACTGTTCACTTCACTGAATGTGGTACGGATGGAAAGAAGAGTGCTGTCAAGTTTGTGCTAACAACCAAGAACTATGGCAGTGAGCAGTCCTATATTGTGAGAATGGAGCCTTCTCTGACAGAGGTATATACAGGTTCTGGCTTCGGTTCAAATAGTCAGTACACTACTACTTTGTGTCTACCTGTCGGTGATTACAGTGTCTTGTTGAAGGATTCTTATGGTGATGGATGGACAAGCGGTTCTTTCTTGAATCTCTATGATTCAACTGGATCTCAGATTCAGGAGTTCACTATTACTAATTCTTATGGTAATTATCAGTATACTGGTTACTTCAGTGTTGTTTCAACTGCTACTGATACTGTAGTCTGGAAGGCTTTGTTCAGTGGTGAGCCTGCTAAGAATTGGAATGCTCGTGAGTTCGATGCTTCTTCATGGTCTGATACTACTTCCTCTTATGAGTATGGTGCTTGGACAAGCAACTCCATCTATTTCCGTTATGAGTTTGAGGTGACGGATTCCATTAAGTATCCTCTGGTGCAGTATGGTGTCTGGTATAAGGATGGTATCATCATTTATCTGAATGGTAATGAAGTGTATCGTCGTAACATGCCTTCTGGCAATGTGCGTCCAACGACTCTTGCCGCCAGTATGTATGAGGGCTACTACATGCGTGTAGGAAGTGCTCCTGGTTACCTGCTTGAGGATGGAAAGAACACAATTGCTATTGAGATCCACAAGCACGCATCGACTACTGGTAACATCCAGTTCGCTGGTTATGCCAATGCTCTCCAGGGAGATTGTATTTCTCGTGTGGATGGAGGAACTATCACTGAGTCCTCTTTCTTCAATCAGCCCACCAATTCTGCTGCTCAGGCATGGGATCGTAACACAGAGACTGAGTGGATTGAGAATGGTTCTCCTGCTTGGACTATCTATTCTTACAACTTCGATCGTATGGAATGGGTGAACAGATTGTCTCTGGTGTCTGCTAGTATTGATGGACGTGATCCCATGGAGTTCCATCTCTATGGTTCCACTGATGGGGTCGATTGGGAGGATCTGTACAGTCTGAAGGCTAAGCAAATCTTCACAGGTCGTCAGGTGCGTAGAGAGTTCATGATGCTGAACCATCTGAGTTCCTTCTCCAAGTATAAGTTCGAGATGATGGATTCCACCTCTGGTTTCCAGAAGCTCTCTATGTCTGTGATTGATATCATGTCTTGTCAGCTCAACTACTGTGTGAAGGATGGTGGTTTCCCTGGAGTGATGTCTGATGAGACTGCTGTGGCTGATTGTCCCGATGGCTACTTCGGTGAGATGTTCCGTAAGTGCTCATTGGCTGCTTTGAGACCTCAATGGGAGGAGGCTGATATGTCTCAGTGCCGTTCAACTACACCTCCAAAGAACCAGGTGTATATTGATGTCATTTATTACCTCACTCAGGTAACTAAGGAGGAGATGGAGACTGGTTTGGCTGAGAAGATTCGTGTGGCTATTGCTGATGCTAGCAACATCGTATCCAAGAGTGTATCGTTATGGTATCTGAAGGATATCAGCAGTGAATATGAGGATATGACTGCTGTTGCTTTCTATGTGAGAGTGACTCTGAGCGAGAGTGAGGCTTCTGCTGGTTTGAAGAGTATTAGTAATTCTCTGAATACTATCACTCAGAGCATTAAGACTAATATGCCTGAGGTGCCAAGTGATTTCACTCTAGGATTCTATAGAGAGCCCGTTCTCCAGCAGAGAAAGGGTCTGGGTGGTGTATCGATTGCTCTTATTGTGGTACTTGTTATTTTGGTCGTGATTATTGCTGCTATTGCTGGTTTCTATATCTGGGTGCGTACAAAGTCTAAGAAGAGCAAGAATGGAGCCAAGCAACTGAGAGCTGGAAAGGTGCATGCTGAACATCTTTCCGGAAGTAAGAACGTTCGCGTTTAATCTGCCTGTATGTTAGAGTTGTTTGTTTGATTTCCTAATAAGTTTCCATGATTTTTAAATCGGTAGAATTTTCGTCATCATTTTCTATTATCAAATAGAAGGACGATGGAAAAAGAACTCACACGGTATGCTTTAAAATCAGGATATTTGGAGAAAGTGGTATGTCATGTCTGGGTTTCATGTCCATCAGGGTCACATTCGTAAAACTTGGAAGATGAGACTGTTTGTGCTAACCTCCTCCGAGATTTCGTACATTGATGTCGGATTTTGGTGAAGATGAATCATATTTAGGGAGAACAAGTGAAAGGAAAGATTCCTCTGGAAAAGATCACCGATCTTGTAAAAACCGAATTACCAGACAAGAGTATAAATATGGGTTGAATTTGACGAGTAGAGTGTTGTTTGCTGATCAAAACAGCTGAGGATTTCAACAAGAATTACACTCTTAGCTTCGAGAATGATGAATCTAGAGATGACTGGATCACTGCTATTGCTGCTGCAAAGGAGAATAAGCCGATTCCTGATTCTGTGAATCGTGCCTTTGTAATGAAGAATGAAGATGATCTAGTGGAAGATTCAAAGACCTATTTCAATCGTATGCTCACGGCCTTCAATGAAACCTTCCGAGACGATAGTTTCCAGGATGTTATGCTTCGTCTCTCTTCCTTTTTTACAAGAGTTGCCTTTACTGTAAGAGAAGAAAGAGACTGTAATGTAGGATCTCATGAATCCGGGAGAGCTCCTGGAATCCTGTGAGAAGGTTCGCAAAATGTCATCTGTTATTCGTCAAGATATGCAGCGTTCCAATCTAATGACACAGGAGATTGATCATCTGTTCAACGACCTCAACGCGTCGATAGATTACTGTATGAAGAATGCCCAGCAGTATATCAGAGAAAGGTGGTTCACAACTAGGAAGCAGCTACGTATTACACAGTACTCAGCTTCCGAATCTACGAGCAGTATCACAACAGAGAGTTCAGAGTCATCGAAAAACACTCCTCCTACTGAAGAAACTCAGTCACGAGGTATTGTTCAGCATGGTTTCCAGCAAAGATATGTGGGTAATTGAACTCTGTATGATATATAGGAAGTGAAGGAAACACTGGGGTCAGGAGCCTATTCTGTGGTCTATGCATGTGTGGATAAGACGAATGGTCAGCGCTATGCCGTGAAGTGTATTAAGAAGCGTGATTTGCAACGCAGTGATGTTGAATCCTTGAAGAATGAAGTGTTTATCATGGGTCGTCTCAACCACAAAAATATAGTTCGTCTCGAGGGGTTCTATGAGGACAAGGATTATTACTATATTGTCACTGAGCTTGTGGGGGGTAGGTATGATTGAGACATATTAGATATAGGAGGAGAATTATTCGATAAGATTGTGGAGAAGAAATTCTATAATGAGAATGAAGCTCGTTCGGTGTTCAAAACCCTTGTCGAAACGGTTGGATATTGTCACAAACTCAACATTGCGCATCGTGATTTGAAGCCTGAAAACATCTTAGTTGATTCACGTACAGGTGATATCAAAATCGGTACAAATTCTATCATATTCTGAAATCTAGCTGATTTTGGTTTTGCCAAGAGTACGTCAAGTACTGACACAGGTCGTCTGGTGACAGATTGTGGTTCTCCTTGGTATGTGGCTCCTGAGATTCTGAAGGGTCATATGTATGGAACGGAAGTGGATATGTGGTCACTGGGCGTGATTATGTATATTTTGCTCTGTGGATACCCTCCTTTCCATGATAGCAATCAGATGCGTTTGTTTAAGAAGATCCGATCGGGTCAGTATCGATTTGATTCTCCTTATTGGGATAATGTGAGTCCTCAGGCGAAAGATTTGATTCGTCATTTGTTGGTAAGAGAGTAAGGGAATGATAAGTTGTAGGTAGTAGATCCAACCCAACGATATGATGCGAAACAGGCCCTGGCTCACGACTGGTTCAAGGTTGAGGTTCCGGCTGGTCAGACTCGTGAACTGGGTTCTGTCATTCACGAGTTACGTACTTTCAACAATCAGCGGAAAGGGATTATTAAGCAGGGTTATTTGTCAAAGCAGGGTCATATCATTCGAAACTGGAAGAAGCGTAGTTTCGTGTTAATGAGGGATGAATTACGCTATTACAAGTCTGAGACAGAGAAGAAGCCTCAAGGCAAAATTCAAATGGAAGATATAGTGGAGTAGGTTATGAAGGAAGACTGGAATGTAGACTGGAAGATGATCCTGATGATCAGAATGGATTTGTGATTAAAACTATATCTGGAAAGGATTTCAAAATCAATGCAGTAAGTGGTAAAGAAAAGGAGGATTGGATGGTTCAGATCAATTGTGTAAAGCGATGTTTCTTGATGCGTCAGAGAGCTTATTCTCATATCGTTCATAAGAACTATCGTGCTGTACTTAATCCTGATTTCTCTCACTGGTTAGGCCTTGGAACTAATCTGGGAGGCTCGTAATGACAAAAATATGATGTCAGATCCGAATTTGCTCCAATTGTGGGGACGTATTGCTGAGTTCTGCGAAGTTCAGTGTGGAGCAATGTACATGGTAGATTCTGTTGAAGATGCAATGGAGGATAATGTCAGTATTTTGATTTGTTGCAATTCAATGAACCGCGAGGATATGAGATTAGTTGCAGGAGACTTCCAAGGTAATGTGGTGTTGTATGACAGTGATTATGCGATTGTAGCTCAGCTGAAGCCCCATAAGAATATGGTAACAGCAGTAAGTAATGTGAATAAACTCTCACCGACAACCTATGTGGCCACAGGAGCTGCCGATGGATCTGTATGTCTGATTAATGTGGACACAAATACAGTGGTTTTCACAGTGAAGGTAGGAGAAGGAAATAGGAATGATCGATAGGAATTGAAACGAAGTGTGAGTGCGATTGATGTGTTTTCAAACAAGGAGATGGGAGTGAAAAAGCTCATTGCTGCAGATCGAGAAGGTCGTGTGGTTATATGGGATATTACTACCAAGAAGAAACTGGCAGAGAATGAAACGGATTGTGGCAATATTCGTAGTGTTTTCTACATGGGACGTGCAGAACGATTTGTGTTAGTATGTGAGAATGGAGCCATAATGACTTTTAATGAGAGTTTCCAGCAACTTGATTTCTTCCATGTGGATAGTCGAGTATTGTTCGCGAAACCAGTGGACAATGGATGTGTGATGGTAGCTACAGAAGCGAAGGAACTAGTGACTTTCAATCTGGAGACTCATGCAGCTGTGGCCCGTGTTAAGATCAATAGTCCAGAGGATATTCGATGCTTTGATATCACTGCTGATGGGAAGTATGCAGTGGTGGTTAGCAACGAGATTCAGTTCTGGCATTTGGGAAGTATGCAGTGTCAGGCTAATTTGTGTCCTATTCTTCCTGTACGTTGTATGTGTTTGACGAGTGATTTTGTATCATTCTTCATCTCACAGGACACGCACATTGAGAAATGGGTAATTGACTGGAAGATTTCGTATGAAGGAAAGAAGTATTATCCACCCTTATCACAGTACGTGATGCGTAATGCGGTACAAGAAGAGCCTTCGGAGAAGAAGGAGAGTTATAAGGGTACAATCGAAACTGTGAAGGAAGAGGATGAGGAAGAAGATGATTATAAATGTTTGTTAGCAAACAAGAGATGTATGTGTATTAATGATATTTCGTACAGCTACATCCATTGATACTTCTTTGAACAGATCGAGACTCCTTTGTGATAAGCCTGCTTTCTTTGCTTTGATCTGAGGGTATATCGTGGGAGTAGTACTCATAACTCGTTCTACTGAGTAAGGTATTCGTTGCTCTGGATTGTAGAGAAGTTTGATAATACAATCATCAAATTGTAGATTGATACTGCAGAAAGATTCGGAGGAGGTCACTTCCAGATCTTTCCCAAATTCCTTTTCTACTATTCGGACCTGCTCTCGACGAGCTATATAACTATTTAGATGCAGTGAAACACACTGAGTAAAGGACTGAATGTCGATTGACAGATATAGGTCCTCCCAGTCTTTAACTGGCATGCAATTCGGAAGTGTATGTGCTGCAATCTTTGGCAATAGTCCTTCTTCTCTGGGGGGAAACTCCAAAAAGATATAGTAGATCTCGTAATAGTGACCATGATAACAAGTATCGAAGCGCAGACATGTTAGATCTTTCTCCTTCATTAGAAAGGTAGATACACCAAATAAACGATAGGTCTCATCCTAAGCATCACTCCAAAAATCAGTATTAACAGCAATTGCATATTGACTCTCAGGGGTTTTATCAATTAATTCGAGTTCCTAGATATCAAAGAGTAGGCATCACATGAACTGTTGTCATAATGTCACGTAATTTGTCATCTAACACTTTTAGTCTCTGTTCGCCATATCTTGTTTCAATTGTTGTCATCTAATAATCAGATCATCTCAAATGTCTTCTCACTTTCATTCTCTTATCTTCATGTTCGTTAACAGGACTATCCATTACTATTGATATGCTATTTTTGAATGAGTTAGTAAAATTGGCTTCTTTTGTGGAGACATAAATCAAATGTTTTTTCATAGGCTGAATAGTCCCGATTTTGGAAAAATGCTATCTCCTTAGTTACAGAGTATTTCAAAGAAATAGATCCATACAATACTACCTCTAATCAATTCTAAAATATTCTTGATGAAAGGATGATCCTCATTGAGTGATGAGAATAACACGATATGACACTGGTAGTAAATATGCTACATATAAACACTAGCTCATAATTATACATGATAAATTACAGGAATCACTTCAATAGGACAGAGACACAACAAGCCCAGATTGCAAAGAACAGTTCGGTTCTTCTCCTCACAGAGTTCTCCATTCCATGGAGAAGGGTATGAGTACTTTTTTAAAGAGGCATATTTGGCGAGAATACTTGATATATCCGAATAAATCGTTGCATTCTTTGTCTTTAATAGTTTTGTATCAAATTCAATTGAAATGGAGCATTTCTGGAAATTTTCCACTTTGTTTAGAGCTATTTTCAATATCTGCTCATATTCCCATCCTTCAAGCTGACAGTACCGTGGAATCTAGCTATAAAGAAAAAAACCGCAATAATACAACAACAATCCACCTCCCATTTACTAAATCACGAATAATCTTGTAAAAGACAAGCTGTTCAGTTTCCAATTTGAATAGTGACGATGAGAACTGTGACTTCTTTGGCTTCTCCTTTCCATTAGCTTGTTCTCGTCGAAATGCATTATACTGGGAATATAAGGACGCATTTTCATCGGAATCAATATAGATGTCTGCCGTGGGAATTACTGTTTCGTGGAACTGATTAAGATAATCACGAAGCAGAACCAACCCATGTTGTCTCTTGAGATGAGGAGGAATTCAAAACCCTACAGAACGACCTCGTGCACGAATAATTGAAAGAAGAACACGAAGACTCCTTGGAACGATGACAAACTGTTTCGTTTTCGGTTGAATATGAAGCAACTCAGACTTACATATATCACTTCATGCTTACTGTGGACATTCGCTCACAGTAAGTTGTGAGCGTGACTCCATCATCCATTGCAGGTTGACAAATCATGTAGTCCTGAAGAAGTGGAGATGGAGAAACAGATAACTCATCGACATCGACGAAATCTTGAAGATACGCCGTGATTAGTGAACATGCCTTTTCGATTCGAGAAGGACTGATGCTGTCGATGCACAGAGATGCTCCATAGAGGTATTGACGAGACGTTGAGGTATTATCCAATTCAGGTAGTCCAACTGAGGTAAGTACTTTCTTTCCATGATCATTTAGAGCAGTCCCTACCTCCACATCTTCGACGCGAATACATTTACTTTCAGGAAGATAGAATTCGTCTTTTCCTTGACCTGCCATCTCTAATACATATTTAGCGATTCCTTCCATCACCTAATAATTACTCTCTTCATCTAGACATACTGCAGATAGATAAATAGACGTCTTCTTAGAGACCACATTGGTTTGTGTTTTCTCCTTAATCTGCTGTCCAAGTATTTTTTCAGGGAACTGGAATTTAACAAAATCCAATACAAGTGATTACCATCAGTGGCGATGTCTCTGTAGATTGAGTATCTTTTGATTCCGACATCTCTTCTGACTTTCTCTTATTTGACAATCGCGGACTCTCTAATTGAAAGAGATAATCATCCAGATTCTCTGCATCTCCGATTTCCGGATCATTAAACAGGAAATCGAAATCCATATTGTGAGGGAAAGTGCTTCCTCTTTTGATCCAGAGAAACACTTCAGATTACAGGAGTTTATAAACTCGAAGAAAGAAATCGATAGAGACGGGAATTAGGAAATAACAACGGATACTTTTTCGAGTTCATTTCTACGTCGATTGTGCAATCTTCATATTCAATGTCTACTCAAAGCGTTGTTCTTCAGGAGTCAACACCTCTTCGTGACTCAATGATCTGGGATCTTCAAGATCAGTTTTATATCCGCAAAGGACCTTCTTGCTGGACCGATGCAATTGTTCCTCACTTCGTCACATCGAATAGTTACATTGCATACCAATATGCGAATTGTATTCTTGGGTATATTCGAGATTACTATAACAGGTATAATTGTTGTCTACAACTCATTCTTAGTCCCGACTCGAATAAAAAGGAGCCGATATATATTGTAGAAGTGGGTGCAGGACACGGAAAATTGGGTTTCCTTATTCTGAATCATTTGGCTGATTTAAAAGAGTTTATGCCGGAGGGTATTTGTAGCTGTAGCAGTTTTAATTATCTAGGAGTGGAAAAGCCATTTGTTTATGTTATCACAGACTTTACTAGCAATATTGTAGAATTCTGTCAGAAGCATAAGCGTATGCAAGAGCATATTACTGAAGGAGTTGTTGACTTTGCCATTTTCAGTACATATACCGAGTTCTAATTACTGTAGATTGTGAAAAGGATAGCGACATGACTCTGCTAATTTCTGGAAAGAAACTTTCTGAAGAAACTGTTACAACTCCTATTATTGCAATCAGTAACTATCTATTCAACGGTCTTCGTGAGGATGTAGTTTCGATTGCAGATGGTGTAGTGAGTGAAGCTTACATTTCAATCACTACAGATCGCGAGTACGAATCCATAATACTGTTGATGCATAGAGAATCGGATAAATTGGATCCTGAGATTATAAGCAGAATGAAAGTAGATTGGTCGTATAAGCCAATCGAGGATTTGGAAAAGCATTACTCGGAAGATTATCTCCTTCCAATTATTCGTCAGTAATCTTTCTTAATTGACTTTCATTTTAGTTATGCGGAGAATAATACAAACTTAAATGTCTTACTTCCGATTGGTGCATTCCGCTTCGTTCGTTCCCTCCAAAAGATGAGTCACAACCATTTCCTGCTTCTCAGTGCTGATAAGGCTCATTCCCATGAAGAGGATATGAAATTGAGTAAAGAAAATCCTCATATGGCTATTCATGGCTCGTTCTCCTTCATGACTAATTTCCATGCAATGCATCTCTACTTTGTCAATAACAAGGGAGAGAGCTACCATACCCCTTATTACTCAGGTCTTCAGGTGGCTGCCTTTGTTATGGGTGATACACCAATTTCGGAATTCCAATTTGCTTGGGAGGTATAATTAGTTGATGATGCATTAGTTTCTTAGAATGTTCTTCTTGCATTTGATCCTGATAGTTTCTCTCAGTTACAACGTTGCATTCGTGATGAAACTCCCTCTCCTTCGTTGAAGAATATTCTTGCATTGATTCGTCTGAGCCGTTATGAAAGCGAAGTATTCTATAAGTTTAAACAGGTTTTAGTTGATCACATTCCCTATGCTAGCGATAAGATGCAGAGCGACTTTAAAAATGATATTCTCCATATCGCGAACAATTTCTATCCACTATCGACGTCGAAGGATGTTGATTTCGATTTAGGTCGCTTGTCAATGGGACTTCGTGATTATGAGACAAGTATTGCTTTATTTAAGAAGAGCATGGATTTGTGTGGAGAGCATTATGTCACTTGGCACAACTTAGGAATCTGCTACTATTATATTGACAACATGACGGAGAGTATGAACAGCTTTGATAAATGTTTAAAGATTCAGCCAGAATATCAGGATGCAAAGTGAGCGTTGAAAGGTATTGTTACAAATAGGTCATGGAGAGCTAGAGTAGAGGAGAAGCTTCATGCTAATTGAGTTGTGATGTTTGTACTACTTGTGGTATTTTGTTTGTTGGAGAAACTCGTGATTCGTCAAAACGGCATTCTGGTGTCTCTTAGAATCGTTCCTACATATGTCAAGTACCTTACAGAGACGCAGAAGAGCCGTAAATAGTGCTGTAGTGGTATTATCTAGTAGAAATTGAATCAGAATAGTAGCCCTTCAGTAGACAACACGGTAAGTACCCCAGATGCTTCTGGATATGTTGAATCCCCAGAAAAGAATACTGTTCCTACTCCTGATAACATGGATTATCCTGATCCTGAGAGCCAGGAAGAAGAAGAGATTGTTGAGGAGATTGACACAAGTAAAATCCAGAAAGAAAGTGTTGAAATGAAGGAAGAGGACAATCTGTTCGTATCATTGTGATCATTGATACGTAGAAATCCAAATGATGGTGGAGCAGATGAGTTCCAGAAAGTACTCCTCAATATGTTGTCAGGTCTTATGGGTACTGATGCTAATGGAAATCCAAATCCAGAATTTGAAGCTTTTGCGAGGGATTTTAAGGCAGGGTTTTCAACAGGAGCTTCTGCTTCCCAACAATACTCTCAACACGTTCAAGCCGCTTCAGAAACTGGAAATAGTTCTGTAGGACCTATCATTCAACTTCTTTTTGGTGGATCAAGTGGGCTTAGTTGGATCCTCGCATGTACAAATAACAAATTCTTTTAATTATAGTGATTTTCTTTTTCTTTGGGTTTCAGCCCACTCCCACAATCTATTATGTTATTCTTTCTCTCTGTGTTCTTCGTCTGACATTCTTCTTCTTTCTTGCTAAGCCTGAGCAGACAGCATCTCTCACCAATATCCTTTGTGTTATTACTCTGCTTTTTCCTTCATTAAACGTATTCCAGGCATTCTGGGTTGGTTACTGACTCTTCTGAACATTGTAAGTGGCTCATCTCTCGGAGATGTCCTCGCTGTTGTCATTGACAGTTTCTTTTACTCGCTTAAGCTATATGCTCGCTTCCGATTCAACATGGTGATCTTACCTTCGTTCGTTTATTTATAGTTTATAAGTTGTTGGATATTAGGTCATATTCCTGAAGTGAATCCTCAAATCTTCTCCTTCTTTGGTAATGTCAATCAGATCCTATTATTGGTTATTCCAGTCACTTCTGCTCTTATTGTCCTTGTTCTATTTATTCAGGAGAGGAAACAGCAACGTAAGAGTGTGTTGTTCTTACAGAATTTCCTCTCAGTGTTCACGAATCCTGAGATGCAGGATGGTGAAATGAAGGAGTAATTGTTTACGCTTTTAGTGATTGGCAGATTAATTGGAAGTCATAATGAAATTTTGGATGAAGAAAAGATGAAATCTGTTGTGATCGATGCTGTAGATTGAATCTCCTTGACTGACTATGTAGTACACTCTTTATAAAAACATTCCAAGGGAAGAAAGTGAGGTCTTTGTGAACATGTATTTCAAGAAGGCCGTCCAGGAGTACAATCACCTTTTTGTCACTCCCATTCTTAAATAGTTCATTTGACATGTTTAATTCATTAACTGTTACCGGAATGCGGAAATAGGGCCGATTTTTCTTCGTTTTGATGTATGGAAACAAAAAGAGCAGGGTTCTGTAGCTCTCGATTCATGGTCACCAAGGAGAACAATCCTTATTCCAAAGTATTCGGTAATTATGCTCCGATCTGGGGAGGAAGGATAATCTATAACCTAACTGCCGATTCGTCTGCCTTATGGGTCCTATTCTTTGTGATATGTTGATTGATAAGGTGATTTCCATAGATAATCTGTCCATTGCTGGTACTTCTTTTATTTAGGTTTCGTAGCTTGTGGTACACTTTTTGATTTTATGTAATTCCACAGTGTGCTTACCCACTGGAGCCTAGTCGCTGTTCTCATCCTTATTGGTATACTGTAGTGTTTGAATATTCTTATAATTCAAAGCTCCCTTTTCTTTTTCATTCGCACCTGGCTAACTGAGCCTGGGATTATACCCAAATGCGTGTTGGAAGGACAATATTCGTTCCCGGAGCCTACTGTACGTAGGACAGATTATTTTGCCTTTGATACGTAGTTCAAAGACGAGTTGCAGGATTGATGGTGTCAATTCGGAAGAATCGTATTGATTACATAACAGTACTAATTAATTTAATGAATGATATATAGAATGCGCTCGATATGGTCCCAGCAATGGTTAATGAATCGAACATCGAAGGAAGAACACTTCTTCATCTTTCTGCATTAATGAATAAACCTGATGTAATTCTATAAATTCTATGTTAGTACAGATTGCACGTTTGATCTTACCATATCATCCCGACTTTACCATTCGTGATGTATATGGTTTACAGGCTATTCACTACTGCGCGTTTAATAATGTATCTTATTACCTATCCATCAAACATAGGCATTGGAGATGTATTCACTTCTTTGTGAGGAAATGGGAATTCCAGAATCTGAGTGGGAGGTAGTGTGAGGAAGTATTTATTTATTCTAGATTAAACGAGAGGAGTATTGTAATGAAGTACGTTCTCTGATTCCTCAATATGATTTTGTTCGTAATGTATTTTACTTGGATCATGACGGAATACACTACGAGAATCAGGACATCTCTGCCTTCTTTGAATCTGGGGAAAGTTCCTCCCTAAGAGATGAGAATTCTACTCAGTTTAGTCCAGAACTTCTACCGTCAACAGAACGACCTACATCAACTCTTCTTCGCCAAACAAACTACATCTGTCTGTATCGTAATCACATTGTAAGAGAATATATGTCGGCTCAAGAATAGATTACGATTCCGTTCTGTAAGGAGTGTAAGCGGTTTATTCCTCCAAGAGCCTATCATTGTCGTCATTGCGATATGTACTTCCTCCGTGATTTCTTTAATTTAGTTGTATTCGTGTCTTCGATCATCATTGCCCCTGGGTAGCTAATTGTGTTGGTTACCGAAATCATCGTTTCTTTGTATGGTTTCTAGTACAGTTTGAATGTCGTTTTTAGTGGATAGGTTTTTGGTGTTCTTTCGTGTATTAGCGGGATGGTAATCATGTCTGTCTTTTTCGTGACATATATTTTGAATCACTTAGATGGAGTTGGATTGTTACATTGATTTCATTTAAAGGGTACAAAGATTGGGCTCTGGAGAATGATTATTGATACATGGCCTTGCATTCTTTATAGTGTAGAGTGCATTGTTTTCATCGCTCCTTTATTGAATTTAGCAATTTATCACTGTCGAATTGTGAGTATTTTCTGGGACTATGATCATAGAGCGCTCGTAATATGACAACTCATGAAGAAATCATTTTGCCATCGCTCTCTGAGGTTAAAGATAGTGCTTCTATATATGAACAACAACATACGTATTCTGAAGGGTGTTCCAAAGATTTGAAGTATGTACTCTTTAGCAGCGTTCCGCCTTCTCTTGCTGTTACTAGTGGCGTATGATTTGTTTATTACAAACAAGAGTAGTAGAAAGCGTAGAGATGATTATCTTTGATGTATGTAGCAACCGAGGGAGTAACGATTTGCTGGATTTGGAGTTCATCACGAGTAGTTCGAGCTTGCGTACTACTGACATCCCCCAAGGAATCGATAATATGAAACGTAAACCAATCACCCTGTGGTTTTGATTTCAATGAATTTACACCTTTTCGTTGTAATACTTCAAAATGAATACTCTTTCTCAAGGCATCGCTCTACAGATGTACTATCCATCCACCAAACACTTCTCTCCATTTATTTTCTGTTATATCGATAAATGCATCCTCTCCAACAATCATGGAAAAATCAACATCTGGGAAACTTTGTTTCAACCATCGAACTAAGTCAATAGTTCCATACTACCATCAACAATCCATTAGGAATATTACTTGGACTGAATCTACCGTCTTTCCATAATCTGGATAAAGAGAGTATAAACATTCTTTCTCATATTCCTTAACAAAGATATTACTTGAATCAAGATTACAGTCATGTAGAGAAAGAAGTAACATCTCGATCCTAGACAGAACATGTTTTGAAATCATATTACCTCCTTTCAAACGTCTCTAATTGTCGTTTAGTAGAGTATGCATGACGAAAAACAGGAAGAATCCATACTTCATCAAATAGTGCTATTTAAATGAAACTGGGAATTGGAACTACATACCAGAGAAGAATTTCACGATTCCCATATGTCCACCAAGACCCGTAGGAGGATTTGCAGAAGAACCAAATAGCACAACTTTCTTTACCATCTGAGTTGTTCAACTTATGGAAAATATTATGAGAAGTGTGTTGATAAGAAAAAGAACAATAAATGAATACTAAAACGATTAATGCTTTCCCTTCCTGCCCTTTCCGCCTTTACGACGCTTGTTACTCCTCTCTACAGAGTCTCCAACTCTCTTAAAGCGATTTCCGTGTTCATCCTCATCAATAATCTGTCCAGTTATCTACCCATCATTGTTCCTTATTTCAACTACCTTTTCTGACTCTCTCACAAGACGCGTAAGTGAATCAAACTCATTAAACTCTCCTAGCTTCCTTCCTCGTTGCAAACTGAGATTTGCCTGCCGCATCTTCTTTTTCTGCTCCCGCGACAGATTAACACGTGTAAAATTACTCTCTTCAAAGTTTCTACGCTCCTTTAATTCTCTGTCCAGAGCAAGATCCCCGGTACTGCGCATATTGATAGCTTCAGGCCGATCAGACATTTCATTTCGCAATTCACTGATAAATGCATTCGAAGCAATCCGGTCCTTTAGTTGTTCCTTACGACGCTCATCACGTTCAGAATCTATGAATCACCACAACCTCACTCACACACCCTTATCGGAATAAGGAACAGCCGCAATCTTTGGCGGAACGTATATCCCAGACTTGGAAGGCTTCTCCTTCTGGGACTCTGCTTCATCGGAACTCGAATCTAAATCATCGAGATTAGCATGGAAGCGAAGTGGATTGGATTCTTCCCCTTCTTCCTGAGGGTGAAGAATATTATCGACGTGACTCTTCATTTTCAATTCCAATGGTTCCAACTTCTCAAGGAGGGATCTAGGATTACAAGCTCATTAGAAGTTGTACCGTTCTCGTACAAGAGATGCAAACAGAGGGTGATCATGAAGATCGACTCCCTCGATCTTTAACAGCATATACACAAGAAGAAGCTCATTATACGACAACATAAACTGAGCCTTCAGATCTAGAAGAGAAATACCATTTTCAAGACTCTCAGGAAGCTGGTTCACAACATCTCGAACCTTCTTGGCCTGATCTTTCAAAGTAGTCAAATGGGCCAGTATATCAGCCATTATTGCTGAAACTTCGTTTGCATTAGATGAAACAAGTTTTGTGAGTTCCTTATCTGAAAGTGAGCTTGTATTATCCTTCCATTTGTTTTCAGGGATATTCATCTACAATAAACCACAAACAATAATTCATACATCAAGAGACAGTTTTGTCTCGTTCACTGCTCCCTCTCCCTCTGATGATAGGATTTTCTGATCTTCGGATCCAGATTCATCATAATCACTTGATATTTCATCTTCACCTGCCTGATCTACCTCCTTTTCCACCCGATCACTCATTTTATTCTCTTCTATTCAATAATTACGGCTCACAATCGAACTACTGTGTTTTTTAGACATGATGGTGGCTCTGAGAGAAGAAATGGATATAACCAAAATGCCGTTTTGAAAATGACATCTCATTTCTGCGAACTAAAGTGCTGTCATGTCGGATATGTGTGATATTTACATTTCGGAGATCAAGTCTGTTCTCCGACGTGCTGACGAATTGATTGCTCAAGGAAGGAACGACAACTCACGTAACTCGCAATTCTTTTGGTTGAATATAGTTTCTTTTGTTGGAGAAGTGGAGAAGCAACTCAAGGAAGCTGAGGATTGCTTCAAACAGTGTGATATTGAGATACGGATGCTTCCATCATCAATTAAATCTTCTATGACTGCAAAGGTTGAAGCACTACGTAAGGAATGTGAATCAAAGAAAAGACAAGTTAACAACCTTAAGAATCAAGTCGAACGTAACGATCTTCTCGGAGGAGCTGCTGTATGGTACATTATGTCCCTGATAAGTTTAGGCTTCTCGTGAACTTAAGAGAAGTATGGAAGATCAGTTAACGGCTATTGAGCGGTAAGCGTTGATATGGTTCGTTAGTATGCAGTCAGAATAATACAATTGAAGATGCTACTCGCACCATTTTCGAAACGGAGGAAGTCGGTAGGGATTTGGAAGAAGGGATCATATTCAGGTCTGGGAACAATGAGCGAGCTTCAGAGACAGCGTGATGTCCTCAATAGTGCTTCAGAAAAGGCTAAAGATACGATTTCATTATCCATGCAAGCTAATGCTGTGCTAAATGTGTTCATATTCTTTTGCAGTAATAAGTAGAGAATGAGCAAGAAGTTCTGGCAGAGAAAGTAATTGTTGCAAATCATGTTTTCAAGATACACATGAATACAATAAATGATAGCACAATAAATGACCTGATTTCCACATTACATTCAGAATGCTTCCTCTCAAATCACTATCAACAAAATTCATTTCTTTAACCGCATTATCCTGGATAGGATTCGTAATGAAGCCTCTATTCCTAATGACATCTTCAAGAACTCACAGTAAGTACATCCGACACGAACCGTCGATTCTGTATAGTGAAAGTATATTGCTGTCACCGTGAGAACAGACTAATCGTCCACCACGGTGATCCACACACAAATGAGTGGCATGGGGAAGACTTTCTTGCTCTCCAGGAATTATAAGAATATTCTCCGTCATAGACGTATCTAAGATGAAGAAATAAGAGTAGACTTACACATAATATTGAGATTGTGACTAATTTGAAGTGTGTAGATAATGTCTTTATGATCGACATCACACAAAAGATAAAGGAATTCAGAATTACTCGAAAATGCTACATCAACAATTGCTGCTCGCTCATGCATCTTCCAGGTTTCCTTCTTCCACGTCAGTGTGTTATAGATGCTGATAGTGTTGTTTCTATAGTCAGAGACAAGAAAAAGGATCACGAATTCTCAACGACTAGAAGGGCTGAATCTTGTGAAAACTGAATCTTTTGAGGAAGGCACTGTATCGATCCGAGGGAAATAAGATGAGAATACGTCAAAGTATCAAGGACTTGGATAAAAGAAGAATCATAACTGAAAACACAAAGAAATCTACTAGTGAACGAATGAAAACACTTATACTGTCCATTTGGACTAAATTCAGCTTTCAGTACATTTGGTGTGTTGAGGATCTGACGACAATAACCTAGATCAGAACAAATAGACACAAGTACAATGACTTCCATTCTCCTGCTTTAGGATCTTCCAAATAAAAA
The DNA here is from genome assembly GCA_027406425.1 of Blastocystis sp. subtype 8. NCBI lineage: Eukaryota > Bigyra > Opalinata > Blastocystidae > Blastocystis > Blastocystis sp. subtype 8. Next base: position 32,528 of record JANPWN010000485.1, read on the forward strand.
CACCGTTCACACACGAAACAGCAAGTGTAGCGGGAGAAGCACTTTTCCAACACAATGACTGAATACCAATCATTTTATTGTTTTGTAGGACTTCAGCCTTCCATTTCTGAGAATCTAAATCATAGAAATGAACAGAAGAATCGGGGAATGCCACTGCAGCAACCGGTTTATCCTGCTTCCATGAAATACAAGATATGGAAACTGCTTCATGGGTTATATGAGCAGGAGGGAATCCATAGAGGAAATTCACGATTTCACTATACAATCTGGAAAAGAACTGCTGTATAAAACTTCCTTTGGACACAATTTGGTGGAGAGAATATGTTTCAGTTTCTTTTGGAGGACAGTAAATGGGATTGAAGACTTTCCCCCCACACCGTTCAAATTCACGTATAGAAGATAACTCTGATTGCTTATTGACGAATACAAGCTTCCAATTGTTCTCACCAATACACATTTCATCACTTGCTGGTACTATATATTACAAACATCGTAATAATGATACGTTGAAAAATGGAAGATGAACTCATCTTCTATTGGAGTGAAATATCAATAGTACAACTGGTCTCATAAACTTATCAAATTCCCGTTTTCTCGATTACACACTTATCTTTTGAATTCCGTTTTTCTATGATTTTCAACATAAATAGCTTTATTTTCAGTTAGGAAATGGTCATATAAATCACTCTGCATCATTTTGCCTCAAGATCATAGAATCGCGAATGAAAGTAATATAAAGGAAAGAGAGGATTAGTTCACACAAAACAGTGATGAGAGGAATATTGGAGTGATGTGGCAATTAATGCTAAACAATAAGAACATCGACATCAGCGACACACAAATCCATGTTGCTTAAAAAAGACAGTAATACTTGTTTATTGAGTCTATTAATCAGAAAACCTTGAATAAATAATGGATCCTTCTGAGAGGTGAGTAGTTTTGCTAGGGACTGAGATTGTAGACCAAGACCAAGACCCAGACCCGCTGGCTCGGGAATGGGTCCTAGACCTCGTCCAGGGATGGGACCCCGACCTCGCCCTGGAATGAAACCGCGTCCTAGACCAATGAGCAATGAAGAAATCAGCGACGGAAGCGATGAAGAAAATCCTGCTCTTCGTCCTTCTATGGGACCCAGACCCCGTCCTGGAATGGGACCACGACCGCGCCCAGGAATGATGCCTCGACCTCGTCCTGGAATGGCTCCTCGTCCAAGACCTCCTATGAGCGATGATGAAGATGAAGAGAAACCTCAAGGACCTCGTCCAATGGGACCTCGTCCTGGAATGGGACCTAGACCTCGACCCAGACCTGGAATGGCTCCTCGTCCTAGACCTCCTATGAGTGATGATGAAGAAGATGAAGAGAAACCTCAAGGACCTCGCCCGATGGGACCTCGTCCTGGAATGGGACCTCGTCCTAGACCTGGAATGGTTCCTAGACCCGGAATGGGACCTAGACCTGGTATGGCTCCTCGTCCAAGACCTCCTATGAGTGATGATGAAGAAGATGAAGAAAAGCCTCAAGGACCTCGTCCAATGGGTCCCAGACCTGGAATGGGACCTCGTCCACGTCCTGAAATGGCTCCTAGACCCGGAATGGGTCCTAGACCTGGTATGGCTCCTCGTCCTAGACCTCCTATGAGCGATGAAGAAGATGAAGAAAAGCCTCAAGGACCTCGACCAATGGCTCCTAGACCTGGTATGGCTCCTAGACCAAGACCCGGAATGTCTCCTAGACCTCGTCCTGGCATGGCTCCTCGTCCTAGACCTCCTATGAGTGATGATGAAGAAGATGAAGAGAAGCCTCAAGGACCTCGACCAATGGCTCCTAGACCTGGTATGGCTCCTAGACCAAGACCCGGAATGTCTCCTAGACCTCGTCCAGGTATGGCTCCTCGTCCAAGACCTCCTATGAGTGATGATGAAGAAGATGAAGAGAAACCTCAAGGACCTCGTCCAATGGCTCCTAGACCTGGAATGTCTCCTAGACCTCGTTCAATGTCTCCCCGTCCACGTCCTGGAATGGGACCCAGACCTCGTCCAGGTATGGGACCTCGTCCTCAGGGAATGCGCAATCCATTCGTGATTACCCCTGTGGAACTGCAGAAATACAAGACTCTATTCAAGGAATATGATGATGCAAATACTGGTTACATTGAAGGAAGCGTGGCAGCAGAGTATCTGTCTCAATCTGCTCTACCCCAGCCAATTCTGAGCAAGATCTGGCAGTTGGCTGATACGGATGAAGATGGAATGCTGAATGAGTATGAGTTTATTGTCGCTACACATATTACAAAGCTTGTACAGAAGCTGGTAGTAGATTAGTGATAATATGATTGATAGAGAATTCCGATTCCCAAAACATTACCTGTTCCACTATTGAAGGAGAATATTGGTAAAGAGGCTTCTGGATTGCATCCAATGGTGAGAGAATATGGTGTGAATGATGATTAGGATCCTGAATCAAAGGTGTCGGAGCTGGCATTCGACGATTCGAAGATGACAATCGAGCAGTTGCGTAAGGAAGTGATTGATAGTAACGAGCTGTTAATGAAGCAAGAGGTTGAGATTCAGGAGAAGGCTGAACAGTCACAGTCCCTAACAATGGAGGCCTTGGAGTTACAACGTCAATTAGACTATTTGAATAATTTGATTGCGAGTCAGGATAATTATTTGAAGAATTTGGGTGTGATGGAATCGACAATTGAGAAGAACATTGAAAGCATCGAGAAGGCAACAGATGTGGAGATCGATACCTCAGTACCTGAGGGCTTACTCACAAAGCCAAAGGTTGAGAAGCCTAAAAAGGCAAAGAAGGAGGCTGTGAGTGATGGAGAGAGTGAGAGTGGAAGTGAATTCGATTGGGGAAAGCTGGATGAGGAGGATGAGAAGCCTAAGAAGAAGAATGTTAGTGATGATGAGGAAAAGGAGGATGAAGAGTTTGATTGGGGTGCTATGAGTGGCAGTGATGAGGAACCTAAGAAAAAGAAGGATGTGTTTGATGAAGAAGATGATGCAATTGAAGAAGATGAGGATCTACCTCCGATTCCTAAGAAGGGAAAGAAGCTTCCTCCTAAGCCTGGTAAGAAGCCAGCTTTTGATGATATGGAGGAGGATGAGGATCTGCCTCCTATCCCCAAGGGAAAGAAACTTCCACCCAAGCCTGGTAAGAAGCCAGCTTTTGATGATGAGGATGATATGGAGGAGGATGAAGATTTGCCTCCTATGCCTAAGGGAAAGAAACTTCCTCCTAAGCCTGGTAAGAAACCTACATTCGATGATGAAGAGGATGAGGATCTACCTCCTATGCCTAAGGGAAAGAAACTTCCACCGAAACCAGGAAAGAAACCTTCATTCGATGATGAAGATGATGAAAATGATATGATTGTGAATGATTTTGAAGAGGATGAGGATCTACCTCCTATGCCAAGAGGAAAGAAGCTACCCCCAAAGCCTGGCAAGAAACCTGCTTTTGATGATGATGAGGATGATGATTTGCCTGTTCCTCGTGATAAGAAGTTACCCCCTAAGCCTGGTAGAAAACCTGCTTTTGATGATGAGGAGGAAGATGAAGGTCTGAATGACTTTGAGGAGGACGAGGACTTGCCTCCTATGCCAAGGGGAAAAAAGCTACCTCCTAAACCTGGAAAGAAGCCTGTTTTTGATGATGAGGATGACGAGGATATGCCTCCAGCGAAGATGGGAAGAAGTCCTCCTCCTAAGCCTGGTAGGAAGCCTGCTTTGGATTTATCTGGATCAGAAGATGAAGCACCTGCCAAGACAAGAAGAGGTAGAAGAAGATAAACTGCGATGCTGTATTGTGTTTGTTCTTAAACAGAAATTCACTCAACATCAACTTCCTTATTTGAAGCTAAGTATATTTCAATTCGTTTTCGATCGGATTCACTCAATTCTCTATCCTTTACCTCTATATTTCATTCATACGGATCTTTTGGAGAGTGCTGTAAGATGACATGAAGTGGTACTACTCCACTGAGTCGATTCTGAAGCAATCGATAGGAGCTACTCTGAGGCAGGATCATCAATAACCCATATAAACTCTGTAACAAAGGAGCCAACTGTTCAGAGCCCGTATTCAACAGCTGTAACCTTACATGAAGGAATACAGGTGACTCCAGCATCTGAACTAACTTGTCAGCTTGTAACAACATTGATAGAGAGATTTCCTGTGAAGCCAGACTTTGTGTGATTTGATACGCAACAGTATAGTCTTCTGTCAGCCAGCACAATGCCAAAGCAGCAAAAGGATTTACACACCAAGCAGGGAATCTACTATCAATCATTCCAAAAAACACTTACAATTTGTCAAAGAGTTCCTGGCCTTCTTTCTTTATACATGTAGGAGAGAGACAGGATTTAAGAGCCATTCTAACCTCTTGGGCTTCATCTGCAGTTAGAAGAATCACATTCAACATCTGAATGAATAGGGCAGCGAAACGAATATTCTTAGATCTCTATTCATAAATAAAACCAATTTCTACTACTATGATTATAGTAGCCAATAAAGGGAAAATGACTTCAGCTTTCATATACTTGCAAAGAGTCCGTAAGATTAAACAACCTCGCTCTTCCATATAGGCATCATCCTTCTCCAACATCTATACATCAAATCAACATGTCACTTTAACTTCAACAATCTCGCCAATTAGACTAAGGAGATCTTTGCTACATTCTACATACTTCACAAGGACCTTTAGGTCACAATCGATCACATCATCATTCTCTTCTTTCAACGTATCTAAAAGAGCACCTCGGAGATGCTCATTTGCAATAACTTCATTTCCTCGTGTTTCCAGAAGGACATTTACCATTTCAAGACAAACCAAACATTGCGCATTATGTTGCTTTGACAAAACTGTACATGCAACTTCAATAAGAGGGAGTAGTTCCACTTTATCTGCCTTTTTTTGCAACTACACGTGAAGTAGGATTGGCAGTCCCAACACTCTTTAATAACTCTCTACAGCATGCCTCTGCACGTGTCCTGATATCAGCTTCATTGTCAGCATAACAAGGGAGAAGAGCTCGCAACATCCGTGCATAGGGTAGATCCCATTCATCGTCCAGAAGAATAAACTCATATATCCACATAACAGAGGTCAACCTAATGAAACGATCATTGTGGTGCGATAAGGTCAAAAGAGTATTCATAATGGTATTCATCACAACAGGACTCATTTCACTGCTCTTGATTTCGGACAAGAAAGAAGTTAAGATGTCATCCGTTTCCTTTTATTTAGTGAAGAGAATAAACTATACAATTCGGATTTCACGATGATCATCTCCTAATAGAAGAAATAATCCATCGATAAGCTGCGGAAAGTATTCAAGCATATCTATTCCAGGTTTGCTATCCAAGACCTATCATTCACAGACAGTAAGTTTACCTACAGAAATCCACGAAACAACAAGACGTCGAATATATGGATTATTCATTGAAAGACACTGCTTCAATAATGGAACAATACGTTCCAAATCGACTGTTCTAGCTTCCGTTACAATCTCTTTCAATAACCTATCCAGTAATGATGCTCCGTAGATAAAGGAAGATCTCAACTCGGTTTATGAAGGATATCTTCTTCACATCTGTGTCTACATCGGAGAACAACTGGCATAATGCGTAGAAAAACTGGTCAAAATAAACTAATACCCGGGTTTGTGCTGCCTTGGCGATGTTGTAAAGAGCCTCACTCGAGTAGTATCGGACTTTACTATCATTGTCATCCAAACACTTTAGCACTGAATTCAAGAACACAGGGAAGAAATCCACAATTGCCGTATCCAACGCGACAGCAATAGACGCAAAGGCAATCAGCGCTCCATTTCGATTATTGACATTTGGTGACCGTAAGTAATCAGATTGAAGTTTCTTTAACACCAAGTTCACCTTCTCCATATTCCCAGTCTTCTACGCTTGATTCCAATTCATTGTCACTACATAAATAGTAGAGACTACATTTGTAATCTCTTGTGCAGCACTCTTTCGCCGGTCATACGATTTATCCCCAAGTCCTTTCAAACTGGCTGCTGATATTTCGGGTACACCTTCTATGCTCTCCATATCTCACTCTGCTTCCTTCTTCAAAGTGTTTTTGCAGATCACGAAAATTGAGACTCTTTTTGTCGTATTGTCATAGTCTCCATTTTCTCATGATCTCGTAAGTCCTTATTAATATTCTGATAGTAAGGATCTTCGTTTTCCTATCTCTACTTGAATCTGTGTTGGCAGAACCGAATTCAGTCATTGGGGTTCTCTTAAAGCCCTTTCAGAATAGAAAGTGATTTGTTTATTCTATTATAAATAGAGTACATGAAAAGTACCATTTCCTACGTCATTGGGGATAAATGTTATCGTACATTCTTTGTAAACGGAGATTTTATGGATATGGATTGTCTAAAGTATGCAATAAGCAAAGGACTTGGATATGGTATTGTAATTGGATCTGGAATCATGAAGCTTCCTCAGATCTTGAAGATTATACTAAATCGAGATGTAACTGGATTGAATGCAATGTCATTCTACATGGAATGTGCAGCATTCCTTCCTAGTATCGTTTACAACTTCTTGAAGGGCTATCCTATTTCTACATATGGGGAGAATGTGATTATTCTCTTCCAAAATTTCTTGTTAGTCTGTCTATTCTGGATCTTTGCAAAGGGTGATAACCGAAAGTCGTTTCTCCACATGATCTCTGTCATTCTTCTTTTCATTGTATTTGCGTTCGTTTTATTTTATTGTCCCGAGAAGGTACTTCAGATTTGATATTTTTCAATGTAGTATCTCTACATACTTCCCATGACAGGTACTCTTTCTGCAGTATTTGCTCGTGTTCCACAGATCATTACAAATTTCAAGCAGGGCCATACAGGTCAAGTACTTACAGTTTGCAATTGTGAGTGTAGTTATCTCTGATTACTTGGCTGTTTACTTTCTGTGGTTCATCAGCACGTATCTTTACAACTCTTCAGGAGGTTGACGATCCAATTATTGCGTCCTCATACGTGATTAGTACAATCTGCAATGCAATCCTTGTCTTCCAGATTCTCTTGTATTATTTCTTATGTTTTTTAGTTTGTAGTTATTGGAACAAGACAGAAGAGCTAAAGAACAAGAAAGATGTGTTTTATGTTTGCTACAAACACATCATAATGAGTCATTAAACACTTTCAATTTTTCAATAATACCATTTCCTAGCGGTACAATGTCTGGATAAATTCCCTGATGAAGTTCAATTGTCTGTCGGATTATGGGCCCAATTTCAGGTTGGGATGCTAATTGATACAGTCCGTCATCTACGCATTATCTACTTACATCACATTCACCCTCACCAAGGAGACTATCTAAGAAGACTAAGGCCATTGTAACAACAGTCAAGTGATGGATCTGTCTCTTCAGAAGCGTTAGCACAACCTCACAAATCATTCGATTAATCAATACCTTGTAACACTCAGCATCTACTCTTCGTTTCCTCCTTTCATCCCTACCAGCAATGACTTCTTGTAAGAATGCAAGGGCCTGCACACAGTACTGGGGATTACTATCAAAACTTCCTATCGTGTCAACTATTAGGGAGAGTCCTAATCGTCGACGAATCATATCACAGACAGTCTTGTCTGACTTCACTAGAAGGGTCAGACATCCTAATGAATTCCGATGAATAATCACATTCTGAAGGAATTGTTGAAGGAGTTTCAAAAGTGATTCAACTCCATTCATTTTCATGATTTGTTCACGACCTTCTGCTATTCATTATTTAGTCCATTTGTCAATCACCATAAATTGCCGATTTCCACATCACACCCGAAAGGAGTGCCGCTGTATCAGGAAGCTGAACACAGTTTACACATAATACTACTTCCTCAATTAGACCTTGGTCCAGAACCAATCTACAAGCATCCTCTATTTCTGAATGAAACATCCCAACTCTACTATCAGAGCATAACACAGCCAGGAGCTTTATGAACTCCAATACCAATCCTTCATTGTTCCGATAGGACCTGATTGACTTCAACACCTCTTCCAAGACATGTGATTCGCGCAGTACGACGAGAGTGGTCGATACAAAGCCTACATTTCATTCCTTGACATTTTCTTACAGCTATGCTTACATATTTTACTTACAAGACCACACACATACCGTATACACTCTAAATCATTCATATTCTTTAGTAACTCAGCACACATCGGTAACACTCCTTCATCTATCATCGCTTTGGTAACCATGCTCCCTCCTGTTTCGAGGATCCATTCCAATGCACGACATCCGTGACTGCATAAGCGTGGGTTATGGGGATACGACGAAACTGCCATTACAATGGTAGCAATATAATTATACTTCATACAAGCAGCAAGGGACTGTTCTACTCTTAAAAACTATTAACAACTCAACGTTCAACTGAACAAATGGATCGCATTGCTTTTAATGAATCGCAGACTGCTTCAGGATCTTTGATACAACAATTTAATGTAGCAACAGCTAGTTGAACTCCTTGATTCTCGATTACCTCGAATCGAGTTTGATCTAACTATAAAAGAGGGTAAGTAAGACAACTATCCACATTCATTGCGAGGATTATGTTTGCAATGTTTCGACAAAGAAGGACATCGTAACCATTAATGGGCATGGCAGGTAAAATAAGTGTAAATATATGAATGGACTGAAGAAAAAGTCGTCCTTGATTTGATAAAGATAGATTCCGACACACAGAAACAATACCAAAGACAAGACAGTGATTTGTATTGTAAGACTGAAGTAAATAGGAAAAACTCTGTAGAATCATAGAATCTAGCAATTTATGATGAAAGGCAACTACAATAAAAGACAATACACACTGCCGACTATTCTCTGATATAATGATATAAACAGATAGAAGCTGCTTAACGACATCTAGATCCTCCTTCCAATTATTTTCAACAATAAGAAGAGTATTCAAAATCGCATCTGTCTGAATATCGGGTTGTAGTACATCTATAAGCTAACTAACTGATGTTCTATTCAACCATTAACTCCGAAGGCAGCCATCACAGCAAGTTCCATTACCAATGCTTTCTCGTTGTTCTCTCTCGAAATATTCTCTGCTAGCACTGTGATAAGTCCGAACTCTTTGGCTTTATCAACACAGAAACCTACAAGGTAAAACACGTTACACGGGACGACTGAACTTAGAAAATGATATAAGTGCGCTGCAACATAATATCTTAACATTCTCGTTGTCAGGAAAACGTTGAAATATTGAGATCAGTGTCTCCATCAAAGGTAATCCCCTTATTTGACTTTCATACACACCTTCTATTTATGTAAATATCATTACAACATACAATCCTTGCAAGCATCGATCAGATAGCGAATACCATGAATCTGGATCTCAGCATCACTCGTTGCACTGTTCAAAATGTTTAGAGTGGATTGAATCTGAATTTCCATTCTCTTTTGTTGTAGATAGCCAGATAGCGGATAACGAAAGGAACAACAATCCCCGCGGTTCTTTGTTACTATCACAAAACTCTTGAAGAGATTGCTAATTCGATTGAATTTGATATTGGTGATATGGCTCGCTATTATTGTGATTACTGCAAATCCTATATCAAGAACGACTCTGTATTTAGTGTATTTGCGGTTACATGTATAGAGTCGGAGCAGAAAGGAGCATATTCGTGGAACAAAGCATCGTCAATTTGTTATCGAGCATTACACAAAAGTACTCATCAGCTCCTTCATTTAATTATTAGGTATTTGAACACTACCGTACACTTTTCGAAGAACAAAATAGAGGAGTAAGGGCTCATTAGAATGAGTGTCTGTTGATAAACAGAATTGACACTAAGAATGACTAGAAAGACTGCTTATTCTGCTCACAGATACTTGCGATTACAGTGAAGAAGCGAAATGTGTATTCATTCCAGAAGAAGAGCTTCTCCATTCGTTTAACACCCCGTTTATAACAGTCCCACTCAGAAATGTGAACAAGACTCTTTCCAACCTTTCGAACTGATGAAAGAGTTCGTATATATTGTTCGATTTGACTTCGTGTATTATCCTCTTCCTGCATATCTCTCCTAAGATCTACATTCTTTGGATCCCTAGCAAGTCTCTGGACGTAGTATTCAAACTTAGTATCGTATACACTCCATTCATGTCCATTATATCCCACATTCATTTGTCCAGCAATATTTTCATTTGAAAATGGATCTAATTCTGGCTTTGGACTATGAAACACAGAATTGCCTCCATCATAGAGACGATATGAAAACTCCGTGTTCATACAACTTCCAATGCTCTTTCCACCAACAATGTCATCAGGAGGACAGAAAAGATTTCGATTCATGAGTTTTTCGGTGAACGGAGACACAAGCCTTACATGATACAAATCCAGATCAAAGCCTGGGAATAGATAGTCTGTTCCTTCACCATCGATATATAATACTAACTCCTTATACAGTCGCTTTTGATACATTAACTCTATCACCTTCATTAAATCGGACCCAAACAATGCTTCTTTGGGGAGTAAAATGACTCCAGGTGCTCCATAAGTGAAGAAAGATACATAAACGTTATCAATAGCTGACGACCGCAATACTCGTTTTGAAGAGAATGAATTTCCAGACAACACATTCAAAACCTTGGTCGCAGTAATCTCAGCACTTCCATAATCGATTTCGATTCCATCCATTTTGTTGTTTGTAATATTCCCAGGGGCAGAATACAATTTATTGAAGAAGGGGTTTAATTCATCCTTCGCTATGCTTCCACTCATAAATGTGATGATCTGTTGTTTTGGAATACCGCGCCTCAAATAGTAATGATAGGCAGAAGCAGCGGCCGCTTGATGTCGATAATTCCAGTACCCACTTGATCCCGCAACAATGACTGCCCAATCAGAAGCACTCACTGTTACGAAAAGAAGTATTGGAAGAAGGATCATTCGTTAATCAATTGTGTTAGTTTTCCTCTTCTGGGTACACTGATAATCTTTGTACCGTTTTAGATTTAATGGATTTTTCTAGTCGGAGTAATCTGAAGTTGTATACCCCTGTCTCAAGATCAACTTCAAGAATCTACCAACCGAAAGGGTTTCACATTAGGTTATTTCGAGAAAGTGATGTCGATGCTATTCGTTATTTGTTTGACGTGTCCTTTCCTCTTCATTACAATGACACATTTTACGATTCTCTGCGTGCTCAGTTTTTTAAAGGGAGTAAATTAACAACATATGTGGTTGAAAAACTTTCCGATGTATGGTTATGGGGTGTTTTTCATCTAGGATACTCCTGAACTTGTTGGATGTATTGTATGCCAAGAGCGTCCAACAGATGGAAGCGATTCAGGCGGTCCTGTTGTCATTGAGCACTATCTATACTCTCATGTCCTCTATATTCTGAATATTGCTGTCAGTGTAGAGTACAGGAAGCGTGGAATTGGAACAATGCTTCTCCAGAAGTGTATTGAGCTTTGTAATCAGGATGATTTGTGTGCTGGAGTAACAGCATTAATAGGGCATCATCTGTAGGTCTATTTACATGTGTTGTCAACAAATAAGGGAGGTATCCATTTCTATGAGATGAATAGGTTTTCAAAAGTCCAGAGATGTCGAGGTAAATGTAGTTCTGCTATATTACTGATAGATTTCTATTGTATTGAGGACAAATGGATGGATTCATTTCTTTACTTCTATTCGCCTAAAGGTGCTCATGTGGACTATAACTCTACAATTACTGCCCCTGATACTATTTCTTTGCTCCTTTTACTGGGGGGAACACTCCTTTTTGTCTTTGTAACATACTCCGTCTTCCAATTAATCCACCCCTCACTTGTTTGTTACAAACAAATCACTGACCATAGTATTCCCAAGCACCAGAGATATCTTCTTAGTTACGCTCCTGCTAATCACTCAAAGAAATCAGAACCTACTCCCTTGAACTGAGGACGGACAAACTCACGAATGCGTCTATCTGCCACCTTACGAGCACGAACAACACGTCCATGGACAGCGCACGACACACAGTACTGCTGCTTGATGTACAGCTTAGGAAGGGTGTACTCTATCCATTACTCCTCCCCTACATTCCTACGCTCATAAACCGAAGCATCACGAATATCTCTTTGAGAGGAGGCATCAACGATGTTTCTCACTTGGAAACGCTTGATGGCCTTATCCTAGGAAATGAGGAGTAAACTATTATTTCTACCTTTCCGACGCAACGGAAACAATGAGTGCAACGAACAGGGTTCACATGGCCTCTTCCCTTCTTGGAACGTCCGTGGTTTCTAAACACCGTCAATCACCATCCAAGTACATTCAAAGTTGTTCAATTGCTAGTACCTACCTTCTCTTGAAAGGCATTCTGGTTCTCTAGTGAAATAAGATGGTATTCTGTCACTCCACTCCGCAGGGAGTTTCAGTCATAGTAATAATAGGGGTGGAATAGAATAAAAGGCCCATATTTCAATACTCCCTTAGAGTATTATTTTGGTCTCTTAGTTCATGTTCTCTTATCTTTAGTATTATTACAATTGATCGTAATATAAACACAGAATAATAGAAAATTAATACAGATCGCCATATTGATAACAAACAATACTACAGTTGCTTTTTCATACCTATTTCAGACCGTCGCAAGTTTCTAACATTCACACTTTTTCGGGGAATTGGAGTTTGGGTCTAAAAATAACAATTCCAACTTGTCCTAACGGATCCTCCTCCATTAATGAGATTCTCAAAGAAACTTCGTGTACTCATTTCACTAGACACAGGAACTCGAGGAGACGTAGCAGGTGACGATGTAGGTTGCATACTCATTCTCTGTTTTGTAGCAGTATCACGAGGAATAGCAATACTCTTCCGTGGTTTCTTCGGTTCCTCTTCAACGAGTCCAGCGAAAAAGGCCTCTTCGGATACCATAGGGGTATGCTGGACAGGTTGTTTCTACATTGCATTCAATTCGCTCAGCTACTTTAGTTTGCTGCGTAGGTCGCTCTATAACAGAATTAAAATCTGTTACAGATTCCAATTTCTAGGAATCAGAAGAATTTGAGATTTCCACTGTGCCTGCCACTAGATCCGCCACGAGGTAACTGTTGTCAGAACCTACGGGTATAAATACTTCATCTTTTGAAAGGAACTATAATAAATACGAGTACGAAAAAGAACATTAGGAGGTGGTGAAGTAAAACTAGTGGGAAAGAGAAGTGAAAGAATATGATTTGTGATAATTGGCTGATTGGTTCTCTTTAGTCCATTGACATAGGCAAGAGAAGAACCATCTACAGATGAGATGCAAGAGGAAACATCACATTTTAGACAATGAGAACGAATACACTTCTGAATGAAATCAACTGGAGATCCTGTAAAAGCTTTGTCTTGTGACTAGGATTAAATCCCTGTGTTTGTATTACCATGACTTCTGTATTACAGCACACAACCATAGTTGGTGCACCCAAATTGATTTCTAGAAGACCTCGAGGCAGAATACTATTCTCTTTTTGGACTTCATGGGAGGTTTCTTTTGGGGTCTCCTTCCATTTATCTAGGAAACTCTAAATATACGTGAACAAGATTCAGTAACTGTTTCTGCCAGTTCATTTGGAGAGTATCCATCGTTTTTACATCCAAAGAATTAAAAAAATCTGTTATCAGAGAATACCACTAGCTAGTTATGTACACAGATTACTCTCACGTGAGTCAATTCATTCATGATTGTTGCAGTGTCACGGAAATCAACAGTAACAAGAAAAAATGTCTACAAATAAAACTATTCTATCGGACTCACATCTCCAAAAGCTTCCTTTGTAACTAAAGACTCCAGAGTATCCCAAAATGTATCGTTCGTAAGAATATATGTGTGAATGACACCAGAATAGTCTATAATTAATGGAACCACAACAAGTATACCTCCTTTGGCTGTCCTTCGATTTGAATATCCCACTGTGACATATGAATAGTTCAAGATGTCTATATCCCGTTTCTTCAACGGAGCCTGTCCAAGAGTCTCCATAATTCCATCCACAATTCCTATACAACTGGATTTGGAACTGCCTATAATTCTAATTCGTTCCAACCTCATATTACCGAGAACAACGAGATTAGCCTCCTTCTTCAGTTCATCCTTTGTTGCAGCAGTAAGAAAATCATTCCATATTGTAGATGTGGAATCCATTAGTATATCATACAGAGAACAAGTGATTGAGGAGATATAAGATCTCAAAGAAACTCCAAAATACCTCTTGATTTTCCTCCTGGTGGAATCATGAGCAATTTTTGATTGAAGCAAATAGTCGCAGAAAAGAGTCCTAACGAGAAATGGAAGACACGTTCCTTATCAACACCCCATTCAAGTCGATTCGAGTGCATCCTGTGGTACCCTTTACAATTCTTGACCACTATAAGCGTAGACCTAAGGATTGTGAAGAGGTCTTGGGTATGGAATACCTCTAAATGACTTAGATGATAGGGACCATTATGGGAACGATGAATAACGGAGTTCTAGAGATCACCACTTGTTTTGCGGTTAATTACACATTTGATGAGAAGGGCCTTGTACCGTTGTGGCTGTGAATAATATTCTAGGTGGAAGATGGAATTAAGTTCAATGATACTCTTTCTCTTTTGTATTCAACTGCAAACAAATCCGATGTAGTCCTTGGATGGTTGATCTCTATCGACTCATCTCATCTAATAGGTTTGCGACGATCAACACTCCTGTGACGGCTGAGAAAAAATGGTTTATGATGAATAACTACTATCGGGCGATTTGTCCATTATACAAACCTGTATTTCTGAAGTCATGTATTGAGAGGTAGATCTTCTTAACTCTTGATACCAACTTTGAGGGAGATCGCATTGTTGTTGAATCTTTTTCTGTAACTTCTATATCTCTTAGTAACGAGTTTGGATTGAATCGAAGTATCATTTGCAGAGTGTTAGCGGTCAAGCTGACCAAAGTTCCAGTTGAGGTTTCCGCGTCACATATTGAGAATGAAGTACTTCAAACACTCCTTGGAGCTGAAAATGTATTTTGTACGTAATGACATTGACTGTAGGAATTCCTTCCGAATAGTTCTGCTGAAATTTACAATGACATGGAGAGTCTAAAAGGTTCGATGCTGAACCTTATGGAGATTTTGGATGAAACAGAGAAGTACATTACTAAGGTGATTTCAGGTGAAATCGTTCCTTCTCTTGAAGATAGTCGTAAGGTGTTTAATGCGATTATGAGTGTCCCTCTTCTCTCGGAAGAGGAATTTAAGCAGATGTTCCTTGCAAAGGTGCGCGACTTTGCTCTTGTGTCGCATCTGAGCAATCTTGCTAGACGCGAAGTTGAACTTGCAGAGAAGATGAATTCTATGATTACTTCTCGTAATCAGTAATGTGGGTTATCGTTTACGCTTTTTGTTAACAGGCACATTATTCTATAGAAAGTTGATTTATATAATCCTGAATGGAAGTTTCATTAGTGAACTGATGCATATCAACTGGTAATTGATAGAATACCTGCTCGGATGGAAGTGTATTTCCCTCTTCTTCTACAATACGAAAAGGGATCGAATCATCCATCATCAAATTCGATATTTCATCACTTGTAAAGAGACCAGGATTCATTTCATCGCCAAGAGCGTTAATATTGACTACCCAAACCTTCTGCTTCTTGTCAACGTATACATCCATTTCAACTAATCTTAGATTATTCCAGCAATTGTACATTGATCAACAGAGAAGTGTGGAAGTACTGTTTCAATGACAAATGATTCAAGGAGTGCCTTCAATTCTTTTCTCTTTTCTATTAGGAAGGGATAAAATACACTAGTATCTCTTTGAGAGATGGCTCTGAGTTTGCCATTTCCAATATATAGACAAAATTCCATTGAAGGATAGTAATTGCACCATCGTTGTAAAGCGATAAGAGGTTCGTGGATTCGATTTTGAGTTCTATAGTTGACTTAAAGAAAGCTATATCAACATAAACTGATAGTCACTGCTAATTCGATCTGATGACTTCAATAGAAGAAACACATGACCCGGAGTTGTACACTTCAATGATCCAGTAATCCAACACGCATCCTATTATTCTAATACTTGGTGAATCCCTACTTTTGGCGTACTCCAATTAGTCCGAACAAAACAATCACCTCCAAATTCATCAATCACCTCCTGAATTTCATTTTCAATATCTAAGAATGTGATCGGAACTTCCTCTTCCTACTTATGAATACAATGCAAACATGACTACCGTTGCTTCTGCTTCGTCATCTTCTGATGATTCTATGTGAGAACACTTTCTTGGATCGTCATAGGATAAGTTGGTGTTTGCAGGTAAAACAACTCCGTCTCAGTTTCATATACTTTCAGTCAATTATACCACTAAGAATGTAGTCCACAAATGCCTTTGGAACTCTAATAAACTTCGTTTTCACTGTATTCTCTTTGAATAACGGATACCAGTAATCAATTGAGAAATATGGAGAGAGAGAGAGTGACATCTTTATGAACAAACATAAGTAAAGAAAACAGCCTAGCGGGAATAAGTATCCAATCTAAATACATCAAGGATTGTTAACCCGGGAATAATAATTGACTTCTGAGAGTCCTCTGGAACAATATACTCATTCTTCACAGAATCCCCTGTTAAAAGAGAACAGTTAACGCGAACATCCCGAAAACGATATTTATTCTACCATTCATTATCTCCTCTCACACTTACATCGTAAGTAAAGGAAATGGGGAAGAACCCACTCAACGTCATATTTAAAACATCCTTTGTTCTCCGAAGATACTCTTTCTCTTTCATTACTGGCTCCAGATGACACATTACTGTCATACTGACGTTGTGGTGAACTACAAGATCTCTTGATAGAGCCACATTCCCATTCATAATCTCGAGTGTTGTTGAATAAAAGTTCCGTTTAGCTATCTTGATATCCCAGGAAGTATCTACATTACAAGTACTGAAAAGAACATACAAGAAACATAGAACGGATCTGATATATACGTAGCTTCACTGTCAGGGGTGTCATAAATAGAGCGTCCCCTGCAGAACAAACGCTGCTCAATGTTAGGTTGGAAGGTGACAAGAAACAGATCAACTGATGGAACATTTGCCTTGTAATACATCATGTTCCCATAGAATTCCAGGTCACTTATATTCTCCATACTGAAATTCGAGGGAGCAACCGCACAAAGGGCACTTCCTGTAGTAGATAAGGTAATATTGAGAAGCACTCCGTAGGTTCCCACTGCTTCTACTGGAATAACTATCATTGTGAACGGTGTTGCTACTACAAGTCATTAGAAACTCAGAATAGACTACACTTATTGTGTGTGTTGTTTTCAACATTTGCAAACTTATAGTACAATGCACTAAGCATATCTCCGTGTAGACCATCACTCGGGCTAAAAACGTTCAAAATCTACTGTCAACAATCTACTACAAATCCATACACCAACTACAACAAGAAGGGAGCAAAATATGCCGAAACTACGATAATTGAACCTCCGTTCCGATAAAGCAGTGTATCCTTTCACCTCATACCACATATCTTCTGTAACACCTTCTTGTGACTAAAGAGAATGACTTCAAATCTGTACGAACGGACAAGACTGAAACTCCCATTTATGATCACTGTTGTTCATACATCTCCTATGGATTTAGAATTAGTTGACTATATCATTATAGAGATTTTCGAGTCAAAGTGGACATCACACATACATCAGTGTCATACTTCTTTCATTGTCTTAACAGAAGTCAGAGAGGGTTTTGGAACCGATTCACTCAATTTTCACGTTTTTCCATCAAATTCCACAAAACAGGGATGTTTCTTCTGAAACGAATCTTTTATCTTGAGAAGTCAGCTTGTATTTTGTCATTAGAATATAATTATGTCGATTAATCCAGGTATTGGAGATGGTAAGTGCAAGTAATGGATATTAAACAAAGACGGGGTTCCTAACCTCTTCGTTGGTGAGACTTTATTACTTCGAAGGAATCGTATCCGTCTGATATCAAAGATAGGAAAGTAGAATGAGTATTTCTATACTGACTTTAGTTTCAATGTGAAGTCGGATGGAGTTCTATATCTTTCTACGGTGCGATTGATATTCATTGCTGATAAGCAAACGGAAAGTTTTACTGGACTTGTAATGTTCATGTGACTTATTTATCCTTAGGATGTTCCTCTAATGTCTATTCGAAATGAGAAATTCAATCAACCGATATTTGGTAACAACAACTTATCTTTCAATGTTGTCCCTCAAACAGGTTGGGGTGAATCCTATCAGTTTTCTGTTGTCCTTGAGTTCCGAAATGGAGGCGCCCAGACATTTTTACGTATCTTTTGGAAGTTAATGTCAACCGTGAATGATGTACGCAATCTTCCGGGTTCTCATCTATCATTTATCTTATTATTAGTTGCTTCGGTTGTTCCTACTCCAGCTATGGAAGTAGCCTCAGGAAATTGGGTGAGAACTGCATTTGTTGATCCTTCTGATCCTACGTATATCTATACATCTCAGCCAGTTCAGCCTACCATTGTACTTAATTATTCGAATTGTAACCTCTAGGTTATTCCTCAGAATTATCCTACCCCATTATATGTACAGCAAATATATCCTCAGGTACAACAGGTAACTCCCCAAGTGCAGCAGGTAACTCCCCAAGTTCAACAAGTGACCCCTCAGACTCAGCAGGCAATTCCTCAAGCGCAACCAGTGTATTCACAACCACCGTATACAGTACAGCAACCAGCTCCTTATCAACAGCCCTATCCTCAACAAACTATTCCTCAAGCAGGGTATGTACAATCTTACCCCCAGCAAACTATTCCTCAACCAACTTATGCACAGCCCTATCCTCAACAGCCACAACCTTACATTCAACCAACACAAACCTATCAGGGACAACCATTACCCTATCAGAATCAGGAGCAGAAACCACATAATTTAACCTTTATGAAAGTTCTGTAAAGATATTGTTTGAAAAGAAACATAAACACTGTACAGCTTTCATCATAAAGTCGGTAAATTCCTTTTCATCGACTTCTCCATCATTGTCGCCATCAGCTCTCTTAATCATTTCTTCAAGCTCCTCCTCTTTAATATCAATCCCTAACTCGCGAGCAATCTTTTTCAAATCGGATGCACGGATACTACCAGTCGCAGCAACATCAAACAATTTAAAAAGCGAGGCAGCGTCACACTTGTTCTATGACATAAGGACAACTACGTAGTTCAACAGATTCTGCTGTAATAAGTCTTTGGAATGTTTCGAGATCAATCTCCTCAACATTTAGTGCTAACATATCATCAAGGAGCTGTAGAATGAGGAGACTCTTATCCTTCTCTTCCATACTATCTACTGTCTTTTTGAATTCAGCTACAGACAGTTTTGCTACTTCTCACGGACAGATGTAATATGGGTACCATCTTCAGCTCCTGCAAATACAATGAAGGAATTTTTAATCTCATTAATATCTTCAGACCGCAATGAAGGCGGAAGCATGATATTCTGCGATTCCATGTTGTATTGACCGAGAAATGGGAGATGGTAATCTTTAAAGATCAAAACGGCGTTATGGTTAATTGCACATAAATAGTCAAGAGGCCTCCAACGGCATGTCACTGAAAAATCGGTTCGTGGCAGAGTTGGAGAAGAGTGAAGATGTGAAACCGAGAATGGTGATTCACTTCTAGGGATTGGAAGATTCGGAAATGAAGAGGATATTTGGTAAGGAATACTGTGATTTAGTGCAAGTGATCCAAGAACTTCTGAATGAGGTAAGAGTGCTAGAATAACTTCAATTTCTCACTATTTATGTAGAATCGATTAAAGATGTTCCAGGGACCAAATGGTTACGTTTATCAACTCGTCTCTCTTGATCAGGCCGACAAAAAGTCTCAATTCAATGATCTCGGAGATGCTGAGATGCTTGTATATCAGTGTATTGAACGGACGGGGAATCAAGGAATATGGATTAGAGAAATCAAGGCTCGCACAGGTTTACACTCCGTAGGACTTAGCACTGTACTACTATTGTAGCAAGCAATTAATCGGATCATCAAGAAACTAGTTCAACGCAAATTGATCAAGAGCTTCAAGTCAATTGCCAGTAAAATGAAGATTATGTACATTCTTTACGATATGGGTTGCATTTGATACGTCAATTGAGTGACTAGAACTTCCAAAAGACATTACTGGGGGGCCTTGGTATTCAGAACAGGAGTTTGATGTGGGATTTGTAGATGCTGTTTCTCAATTTGTGGGGAAAGTATTAGCGGAAGAAGTAGGTATCGTATTTGTTATATATTTGTAGCCATATGGGTTAGATATTAAAGAAATTCATCAACGGATCACACTCAGTAATATTTTTAACATTCATATCCTTGATTGGGATTTGTTCTTGGTTCCTTGACTTTACTTCTGGAAGAGAAAGATGTAAAACAGCTTCTCGACAAAATGAGTTACTGTAACATCATTGAAGAGGTTTCAGATGTTTGATTAGGAGCTTGTCGTAAGTAGTAGATGAAGGGTGGTCAGATTTGGAAGCTTCGCGAACCCACAACATCATACGACAACATTTCTTCCACTCCCTGTGGATCGTGCGAACTCTTTTATCGTTGTTTCTGTAATGCTGAAGTGAATCCAAATCATTGTCCTTATATCAGTCAGTGGTATGACCTGGGAGATTAGACTTGTTTGTTCATAAATCTAGTGATCAGTGCTACTAGATGACAAGTTTCCAAAAGAAAAGAAGGGCCTACACGGGAATCGAACCCGTGACCTCTCGCACCCTAAGCGAGAATCATACCACTAGACCAGCAGGCCACCAAAAGTCACTTTCTTGTTTTGCCTTTCAACGATTCGATCTGATTGACCAGAGTTTATCTTACATTGTTCTTGTGCAGAATTTCTGCCCCAACACTTTGTGAGTTGATTAGACCGCAGTGATGATAGGATAGAGATGGGCCAGAAACACTCTCAACAGCAAATTGAAGAGTTGTACAGCAGTGGAAATGTATCAATTCCTCCTCCTTCACGAAGGGTACCAACTGACAATCAGCGTATGCATCCTAATACTGTTTTTTCAACGAGCGGATTAGACAGTTATCGAAATATTGATAATGTGATATCCAAAATTGGTGTTTCAAAAGATGAATCTGAGTCTGAGACTGGTCGATTCCCTTTTTCCTAATGATTTTTAGATTCTTCGGACATTGATGAAGTTATTCACCCCAAAAACCAAGGCGATATGCGAGAAAAGCTACATCAGTTGTATGATTATCGCTTGAATCGCTTTAAAGCACGTCTGAGTGCAATGTATCCCCAGCGAAGTAGTCGAGGGTCAGTTAATGTATCTCGCTTTCGTAGTACAACCATGATCGAAGTGATCTCGTATCTGGATACGCAAGCTCAACTTCGCCTAAAAGCAGTAAACCGTTATTTCCACAAACTCATCATTATCTCTCACAATGATGTGTCTTTGAGTGCCCGTGCTGGTTGGTTTTCTGTTATTCATCTAAGTTCTTTTTTAAAGCGAATTCGACTTTACGGTCAACCGAAAGAACGAGAATTGAAGGATTTCACAACAATGCTCCAGAATGATGGTTTTACTGAACTCGACACATTGGAATTATACCATATAGGAGAGTGGGCAATGCTGGAGATTATTGAAGCTTTAAGTCAGCGTGTTCAGCGGGCTATTCGCTTAGGACTTCTTGATGACTCAATGGTACTTAACTTGGTTATCCAAGAAACAGAGCTCACCCCATTCTTTGCTGGAAAACTTACGGAGAATATCAATAATACTCTGTTTCGAGTTCTCGCTCGCATTAAGTTCATTGTCAAGAGTGTTGAAGGAATTGAGATTGTTCTCAGATCAGCTCTTCTCTCCAAGTGTTCTCATCTTCTTGAAGTTGATCTCTCTTCTATACCTCTCTTACGTCATGGTTTTGATCTTCTTGTTCAGTCAATCTGGGTTCGTGATTCTGCTTCAAAATTAGATTTGCCTCGTATTCAGCAACTGCGTCTCTCGAACACTGGCTTGACGGATCCTTGCCTTGTATTTCTCGTGGATATCACTTCTCAGGGATTGCTTACAAATCTGGAGCTTCTCGATTTATCGGCTAATTGTCTTACAAATGGGGGAATGGATGTACTCAACGATATGATTTCTCCATATCTCTGTCCGAATCTTCATTCATGCATTCTCTCCAACAATTGTGACCTTGGAGGAAAAGCGTTAAAGATCTTCTTTGATTATCTTGGGAAGGGAGTTTGCCCTATTATTGAAGACATGGCATTGAATAATTGTGGAATGAACAGTACTGATTTGATTGCCTTTGCATCTTTCCTTCTAACTCCATTTGCAGAGAATTTGAAATCGATTGATATTGGGAACAATCCTGGTGTATCAACAGAAATGACACAGTTTTGGACCAATCTCTCCAAATCCCACTGTGCTAATCTACGTGTGGTGAATGTAGAGGGAATTGCAATGAAGGACTCAGAGCAGTCGTTTATACGATGGGCTCGTCATGGCCAGCTCGGAAATCTTCGTTGTATCTATCTTAATAACACTCTTTTCGACCAGAGAATTCTCTTTCATTTCTTAAAAGCACTTACCTACTCCAAGATTAAGGATCTTGATGTTCTTGATCTGAGTAGTAATCATATTGGATCTTTCAATGAAAAAATTTGGGAACTCTTAGTCTACGGAAAGAAGCAGCTGCATCAACAATCCTTCACAATTCGCCGATTTGAGTTCAATCACAATCCATTGACAAATACTGATTTAGAATGGCTCTGTAAATATATTCAACGGTTCTGTTGCATTGAACTTCTCCAAGAAGCCTGCTTCGAAGATAATACGATCTCATCTCGTGGAATTGGAGCGTTTCTAAACATTTTCCCTCCGAACAAGCCCAGCGGACTTATCAAGCTCAGCGTGGTCACTCTATCCCTAAGGTGCATCGGGAAGGATCTATATAAATGGCTGTGCTCTCCTGCCTCATTCAATTTACGCAGACTTGTCTTAACTAATTGCAATTTGTGTACTCAGGACTTGAATGACCTGTTGAATGCTCTCGAAGAGACTAAATATTGTAGAAAGATCCAGTATCTCAAACTCTCAGGAAACTACAATATTGATGACATGTTTATGACTCGTTTCCTCCAAGTGTATGCAGTTGAAGGTTTGCTTCCATTTTTATATGAATTAGATTTGTCATACACCAATATCACGAAAGTTGGATGTTATGAACTTTTGGAATTCTTTAAAAGCCATGAAAGTTATTCTCTACGAAGACTGAATCTATCGTATACTAAACTGTCGGAACATCGAGTTGGAATCTTATTTAAAGACTTCAAGCAGTATTTTAGAGGTGGATGCATGTTTTGATTCTTTGCTCCATCATTTCATTTCTGTTTGTGAAAGACTAATCGTTCGACATGAAATTGAAATAGATAGCTCCACTTTTTAGCAAGCCTGAAATAATAACCTGCTTCATACCCAAGGGGTATATCATATTGATTATTCCTAAAGTTATCACAGTCAACAACTAGATAATGGTAATTGGCAGTTTTGTTGTTCTTTTGCTTTTCTAACCCACTGGAGTAGCCTTCCCAGAAGTCTTTCCGCACCAAGAGAATTCTTGCTAAGAAGATGAGACAGAACCGTCCTCTGCCTCAGTGGTTCCGTCTCCGTACTGGAAACACTATCAGGTATGTTTAAATTGTCTGAGTTTCAATAATCTCACTGGTTTATAGATACAACGCAAAGCGTCGTCATTGGAAGCGTACTAAGCTGAACATCTAAACGGTGGTTTATCGTGTCATCAGACTCAGTGATGGTTGTTCTTTGTTGACTCTCGTTTATGTTTGTTTACTTATTAGTTATCCAAATAACAGATAGGGTAAGACTTTACACTCTTTTATAAATGTTCACTGTTAGAGTAGGACAGTAGATTTGAATTTGAAACATACAGACTCCTCTTGAGTTCGGCTGTGTTGGATGCAGGCATGTGAGAGATACACGGTTCTCTCCATAATACTCTGGCAAATCACTCTATAGATCATGGAGAATGTGTTAAATTACGGAAAGAATACATCGATAAGTACCTTCATTTCTTACGGGCACTTGATAATCCTTATAACTCTCCTTGCAACTGAAGTTATACACGAATAATAAGGGCCCCTTTTCATAAGCTACTACTTGATTGTGTTCATCACGGAGTGTGATATACTCAAAACCGTTGACTTGAAGTGCTTTTCAATAATATGTTACTTTGAACCCTACCATACTCTGAACATAAGTAGTTCGTTTGAGTATCCCAGTTGTTGATGTACTGATAAAGAAGATTACGGTCGTCCCTATCATAAAGTATTATCAGCTCACCCTACACCAAATGCCATTGTCGTCGACAATGATGATACGAATTGTGATTCCCTTCTCGAGGGAAGTCAATCCATTCGGGATGCCCAAACTCATTTCCCATGAAATTCAAGTAGCCCTCCCCACCTAGTGTCTTCGTGAGAACTCGAATGAGGTGAAGAACACGGATTCCATTTGATATTATGATATTCTTTGAAACGAGTTTTGACATACTCGTATACATTGCCGAATCCATAAGCCAGAAAGCCAATGTCTTGTCACCTACTAAGGACTGATCATGACATTCGTTGTAGGAGATATATCTCTCGCCATATCTATGAATCAATACTCTTGGGCAGTCGTACCTTCTGTTTGTTATGGTATGAAGAATATCGCTCACATTCCAATTATCGAGACGACTCTCTTTTAACAGTTTGATCCACTTATCCGCTACTGCCATATTCATTCGATAATCAAAGTCAATCCCTCCCTTCTTTGGAGGACAAGCAAGAAGTGGATATCCTGATACATCTTCAGCAATCGAGAAGCAAGGAGGAGATAAAGAATGTAGTAGTGTATTGGCCATCGTGAGATAGGCAAGAGCATCGATATTAATCTACGATTTATATGAATCCATAATCCCTACATTACTATGAAATCCAAAGTAATCTCGGTAGTCTCCATTGAATCCTCGACAAATGGCATGATCATTGTACATCATGGATGTGACTCCATCAAATCGGAACCCATCGATATGGTACTCCTCAACGAAATAGAGCAACTGACCTAATAAAAATTGAACAACTTCACGTTTCTTGTAGTCAAAACACTTGGACCCCCACAGTCGATGTTCTCCTGCTTCTCCTTCTGCGAAGTATTGATGGTCAGATCCATCAAAACAATTGAGTCCATCATCTATGTTTGGAGATGCATGACTATTGATAAGATGGAGTGAAGGAATGTACCTCTGTATTATGTCAATGACTACATACAGTCCTGCTGCATGTACTGCATCAACTAGTCTCTAGTATTAAGTCTATTCTTTATCATTACCATGAAGTCAGTTGGGGTTCCATATCGAGAGGATATGGCATAGAACATATTGCAGTGATAGCCAAATGATGCATAATATGCATGCTCGACGATTGCCATGAACTGAACACAGTTGTATCCATCAGCAATGATACGAGGGAGCACAGAGTACTCGAAGTAGGAGTATGATGACACAGATGGTTCTTCCCCAGCCATTCCCACATGACACTCATAAATTCGGAGACCTGTTCTATCGAGAATGCGAGGAGATTGTCTTGTTGTGATTTGAAAGGTGTGATCATGAAGAGTATAGTCCCAGTACATCCCAACGTAGCTCTTTTCGTCTGGAAATAAACTATCAAGAATACTGTTACTCAGTGGATCAGGAACGGCATAGTGGATATGTGATGGAACGCGGAATAGTTTCTTGGGTTCTTCCCCTTCTGCGCCATTCTTAGTGATCACAACCTTTACTTTAGAAAGATGATAAATAGGATGTCTAAGTAATAAAAAACAGGTAAACCAACTCGGCATCATCAGGCACAAATACCTCAAAAATACCATTACCGATATGTGTGCATTTGGTTTCATCCTGATTCCAATTGTTAAAGTCTCCGACGAGGCTCATTGCATCAGCTGCAGGTGCCCATTCCCTGAATACAACCCCACTTTTTCCATTCTATTATAATAATTCTATTCAGAATGCTATACTCGTTTTTCTCTAGAGAAGCCAAACTTCCTGTATGCCTGTGCAAACTCAATAATTGATTGACCATCCAGTATTGTAGACATGGCATTCTAGTCCCTTTACAAGTATTCAAAAGACAAACTTCAATGTAATCATGTCGATTCTCAATAATAGATAAAAAGGGGTCGAGAGATGAGTCGTCCACAGAAATAGACTTAATGTGTTTCATGAAAACAAAATTTGGATCTACTAGATTTGACAAGATTGACAAGTATAAACAAACAGTCTAACTACATCCTCACTCGTTGTTTTGCACTTTTGTATTTACTTTGCTGTGGGTTTAGCTTCATCATATCCTTCATTGTGATGCCGGTATGATCTCGACTCATCATATCTTTCATTTCGTTCATTGTTGTTGGAATTGGTTTATTGTTCTCCTTTCTTAGATGTACCCACTTGTACATCACTGCAATATTATATTGTTCTAAGATACCTACCAAACTGCTGATCATACATCCGTAATACTTTATTCACGTATTCAACGGTCTAAACGGAATATGGAATGTGGAGCCCCTACCAGCTTTGTATCCTCAGCTAACTTGGCACGGTCAGGTGCTTTGATTGTTTGTGGTTTAGCAAGTTGCAACGGCTAGGGATGAGGAAAATGGTAAAGGACAACTGTCATCGCTTCAAGAATGGAAATGTACTTCTTCATTTCCTGAACTTCTTCCTGTATATTACGTTTTCTTATTTGATAGTACCATCTTACCTACACCTGGAATATGCGATTTCCATCCATTTGCACCTGACTTCTCTGCTAGCCACTAAGAAATAAGCATTTATACAGTAAACAAGCTACGATAAAGGTATCCTTGTATTCCTTCATCCCATAGGAGTCGTATGAGGCAAATCGTTCCATTAATTCCTTAAAACCCTTATCTATTGGTTAGTTCCATGTATATTCACTAAACCGGCTGTCTTCTGCTTCTTTTCTTCCATTTTTTCATTTACATTATCTCGAATAGATGAGAAAATACCAAATGAACGTTGTTGTGTGATAAGGGAGGGTACAGTGCGAATGGCATTTAGGGAATGAATTGGACTGTACCCTACCCTCCAGACATTGCATATTAGTAGTCTAGAAAACATGAAGATACCAGTTCACACAGAATACCAAAATGTGCAACAAACAAGAAGACATAGGATTATTATTCTGCAGTTGACGTCTGAAGTTCGGGTAAAAACTATCTATCAACTCTTCATTTAGTACTACTTGTTTTGCAGACAGAATGTCTGTACTTCCATAAAGGACAATACGAGGAGGATTCTGACTCTTTGCATATACTTGCAAATGCTGATATTCGCTATAGTTACCACCTCCCACAACAAAAACAATCACATCCTCGAAGGTCAATTTCGTTCCATCACTAGGTAAGAGTGTTCGTCCTGTTGCTGGATCATAATATCCATAGGACTCCGTTAACGACGAAGTCCTACTATAAAGAGTTCCATTAACTATTACTTGCCACTCACCAGCTCATCTACAATCTGCACTATCACACTACGGTCATCATCTCCTAAAATACCCTTGACTCCAGCCTTAGCAAGATTAATGATATCAGAGGTTGCTTTAAAGAATGAATGACGAATCGAACTTTCCGCTATAAATTATCACTAAGTCCAAATTCCACTTGAAACAAGATTACGATCTGAAACAGTCTTTGTCATTCGGAAAGACTTCAAATACTGATAAGCTTTCAACATGTCCTCTGCTTGGGTACGATCACTTCCACTCAATGTTTCGACATATTCATTGAATCCTGATTCAATCTGAGCAAGAATATCTCTATCCTTGCACAAAACACAAATACACATTAATCGAATCTTATCTTCGATATTTCCTTTCTCCTTGAGGAACTTCACCAGAGCATTAATATCTAATTTTCCGTCAGACTTCACGCTATTCTCCATATCGAAGAAGTTTGGAATCTCTCGTTCATTGATTTGTTCCATCACAGCTACTTGTCAATTTCTCTTCTATTCTCTACCCTTCAAAATCGTTGTATGTTTTTCAAGTTCCTTTTTCTGCTCGAGAAGTTCTGGAAGGGATTCCACTGCATTCTTTAGCAAGGCTTATTCTAACACACAAAATCCACTTATACTTGTTTGGGGGTCTTGTCCAACAGAACCACTTGTCATTCCTCGAACTGATTCCACTTTCTTCATCACTTCCTCCATTCGACTCTTATTGGCCTCAATTGCATCTGGAAACAATGCATCTATTGTTTAACCAATTACGCTATTCCTACAAGCATAGTCATTCCAGAAATCGTCTTGGTTCTTGTCAAGATAGAAAGAGGTTGTATTTGGAATAATCACCCGATTTGAATTACAAGGCAATAAATCGTTAACCAAAGGCTACAAATTACTCCAGTCACGAGAACGTACTTGATAGTGTGAAGAATGTTGCAAGGGAGAAATTAGATCAACATCACGATCTAGAATAACCAATAGAGGGTGACGCAGACAAGGTCCCTTATTCACTTTCGTTTGTTGAAACAGATTAACACTTGATTTCTATTTGTAACTCGTGATATGTAAAAGAACTAATTGGTCACGAATTAAGGCTGAGAGGGAGGAGGCAATCATGCTAGCAGCACCATTTGGTGAACATCGAATCGTTGGGACAGTAGCCATTGAAATCACAAGAGACAACAAATCATTTGGAATTTCATGACCTATCACTTGTTCAATCTATTGTTAAGAAGCTAATTCTGGATATACCTCATGAGAAGCAGAATGGGGACTGCTAATGAGTGAGTATATGTGATGACGCTGAAAAGTATAGAGATATGGTTCTAGAGCAATTCCTCCAACATAACAATCATACACCTATAGATGATCAGTTTTATAAAACTTGACTCGACTAATTCGTTGTGAACAACCATATTCAACACATAATTGAGCAAAGAGTGTCATCAAATCACGAGGTACACTTGAGGAGAAATTGATGTAATTGATTTCATATATTGGAGATGAACAATCCTTTGCAATTCGACGAATGTTCTCTTCAGTTGGTTCGACGTAATACACAGCAGGAACACCTTTAATTGGTTCTCTCTTATCACCAATTTGAAGATGAAGAGTAACTCCACATCGTCGTAAGTCTGAGTTGCTAAACAGAGGAGTAATCTGTTGCTTTGTGAACTGATCGAGACTATTTCATTCAGCGAATAAGTGAATTATTTACATTAATAATTTCCATCTTCCCATGACTCCAGAATCAGAGTCTGTACTAAGCCTTAGCCAAATATCAATCACTAGTACGTTGGCAGCATTTCATCACTCTGAGTCGAAATGTCCAAAATTGATGATATCAAGTCTAGTCAGTCAATACTTGTTCATTCAAATACTCTTTTGTCGTTCTTGAAGAGACATCGTTACGTTGAATCAGTTGAATTTGAAAGATAGGGCTAACAACCTAAATCTAAAGACTTGATATATCGTATTCTTCCCGCGGTATTATACATCTGTTCAAAGAAAGTTTCTTAAGAAACATTAGGATGAATTAGAGAGCAACTTCACTACTAGAATCGTCTGATTCCTTACTTTTCTTACTTTTCTTGTTCTTCTTGTTCTTCTTTGGCTTCTCCTCCTCACTACTCTCACTACTCTCCACATCGCTTTCGCTACTTTCCTCTTCAATTTCGCTACTTTCCTCTTCGATTTCGCTGCTTTCCTCTTCACTACTCTTACTCTCATCACTCTCACTCTCATCAACACTTTCTTCTTTTTCCCACTGTCGAACCTGTTCCTTCATAAGCATATCCTTCATCTGTTCATAGTTCTTTTGAGACTGTTCCTTCATAGAAGAGAAATTGGAACACATCTTCTTTCCTGCCTCTTCCCATACATTCTGAAGTTGTTGATATGCGATAACAGAAGCAGAAGCATAGCTCGAGAATGCACTCAACAATACTGTCATCTCCTGTTCCACAAAGGAACGTAACTCCCGACTCAACATCATCTTCGTAAATCGCTTCAAATACTTCTTCTTCAAGACCAATTCCACTTCTAAATCTTCCAAATCCATAGAAGCTTTGTTAGCCCGATCACGATTCCCCTTACGACGACTACTCTTCACTTCTTGAATAGTATCTCCCTTCTGGTCCCAGACCTCTACATACTCTGCCTATGAATTACATTCACTCCACACCACCACATGAAGAGCACTACGTCGATCTAATAACTCCTGTAGGCCCTTAATACGGATCAATAGAGAATCAAGCAGATCACATACTCCTTGACCACCATACCAAGGGAGGAAGTGTGATGTCCTTCCCCATTCATTACAAGCCTCTGAAGATGCACCAATAATATTTAAGGTAATTGCATTGGTTTGATCGAGAGAGGGATCCCTCTGCAATATAGAGTAGTGTTGTGTGCTCACAAGTTGCTTGTAGGAAGACATAAGAGTAGAAACATTACCAACACTTTGAGAAAGATTCTTCTGATTCTCTGTTATGACACTAAAACCTTTCTTCAAACTCTCTACCAGGGTGGACATAGTACTAACTTGATGTGTAAAAGTTGCTAATTCACTAACGGTAATAAGACAATTCGAACATCACTTTTCATAATTCTCAGGACATGCTGTATGACGAAGTAATTCCTGGTACTTTTCAAATCCTTCATTTACAACTCGTTTCTTCTTCTTCTACTAATCACTTCCAATTCAGCAATTCTACTTTCACCTCAGGATTATGCATACTCAATGAATTTAGTTGTTGCTCTTTACCACAGTTGTAGTTTTCATCTGTCACAAATGCAAGGAATGAAGGATCTTTTCTGATATATGGGTTTTTTGCTAATTCATTCAACCAGAGAGAAATCGCTAATTATGACCAATGATAATACAAATGTACCTTGCATGCGATATGTTACTGTTTCTTCTGAAGTGTTATTCACTACCTGTTTGGGAGGAAGAGGAGTGATTGCCATTGCTGGGTAACGAGATAGTAAGAAATTGCGATAGGCATCAAATTCACTGTAACGACGACGTACTGTTATTTCCTTAGGATACATCGTTACGAGGTAAGTAACATAGGGTTTAATGATACCCCCTCCAATAACAGGTTCAGTCAACTAACCATTATTGGGACACACGAAAATATGACAGTAAACGACATGGGATCTTTTAGCACTGATTCAACCCACGCTTTGTGGGTTTCTTCAAACTCAGGACTCTCTTGGGAAACATCCTCTTCTGATTCATCACCTAAAGATCACACTCCAAGAGAACCAACTACCCATCCTAGTAATAACATAGACACTAATAATCTTACCACTCTCTCTTCTTTGGAACATCTTCTGAATCAGCCCGCGATTTCTTTGAATGATGTTTGTGGGCCTTTTTAGGGAGAGAGGAATCTAATTCATCAATAAAAAGAAATGGCATTCACCACTCGACGTCGAAGGATCCTCCATGCTAGAGAGGTCTGAAACTTGTTGATCAGAAATATCTACTTCTTCGGAGTCACTGACAGTCGAAGTGGACTCCTTTTCTTTTCGAGACTTTTTATGTCCATGTTTATGCTTCCCCATATCTGGATCACTCTAATCTATCAAGAGATCAAGAGATCATACGAAAATAGAAACTCTATAGATCTAAATGTTTATGAGCAAAAACCGCGGTATAATAAAGAAGTCGGTTTCTGTAGGAAACAAAAAACAATCACATCTAATCACTTTCAGAATCCTCAAATACTGGAGCATGTCCAGCTTCAACAAACACAGCCCCATTGCTACGACTGCTAATTCCTTGTTTGGCAGGTTTGTAATCCCCACTAGATGTCACAATCAATGGAATAACATCTTCATCGCTTCCCTACCAATAACAAATTAACCTAATCATTACAACAAAAGAGTTGAGTCCATATGGTAGTTTTGCTGTTCGGAAAGCCAGTTTACTGCGTAATGAACGTTTTCGGAGACTGGCATGAAGGAAAATCACTATCTATGAACCAAAAAGAACTTTCTAACACAACAATTGAAAGAAAAGGGACCAAAGAAGGGTAGCAACTCTTCTGGATAAAGAAAGGAAGAACAATCCAACTACATTTTGATTACTCCCTCAACTCATACTTAATCCACCTCCTAGAATGTATATATACGTATCGATAGTTTTTCCATTGATTGTGAATTTTTGTGAGTACAGATGAAACAAGTATCTACGAATCACAATCCCTTTCATTCTCTACAGCCATACTGCAACAGTTGATATCAGACATACAGCCAAAAGGGGATCTTGTAACCTACCACTTAACATGATCCTAAACAACAAACATCTGGATGACCAGGAATATCCCCATCATAACCAAGTAATTACCACTAAAATAAAGAAGATTTGTTGCAATCCTCAGTAATCCCTTCCTGTCTTGAAAAGAAGGACATTTGAATCCACTGAAAAACTCTTTCCATGGTCTCTAATTCAATAATGATTCTAAATGAGGAGATACAATACGACCTAATGTACTAGATCCTGACCGTTCAAGTACTCCCTTTAGCATAATATTCAGCTCTTTCATGCGAA
The DNA here is from genome assembly GCA_027406425.1 of Blastocystis sp. subtype 8. Lineage (NCBI taxonomy): Eukaryota > Bigyra > Opalinata > Blastocystidae > Blastocystis > Blastocystis sp. subtype 8. The sequence continues at coordinate 65,216 of JANPWN010000485.1, forward strand.
TGCCAGTGGAGCTCATCCACATCTTCGCTCCCATGAAAAACTGTTTGACTCAAACAAACACACTCTTGGACAAGTCGATTTGTCTCTTAAGTACTCGCAGACTCACT
>JANPWN010000487.1:0-25709 GCA_027406425.1 Blastocystis sp. subtype 8
GATCTCAATTCCTTTCAAAGGACTAGACAATTGTCTATCCAGATGAAAGATTATTTAATAGGATCCGTGACTTCTGAAGATAACAACCATCACCTACACAGGCATAACTAATGGATAGGTAATAATCTACTGATAGTTGAAAAGGAAAGGCCGGGAGGACTTGATTGTATTAACTTTCTGCTTATGAGATATTACCCCATACATAACTACTAACAGAGAAGAAATAGCACGGAAAGAATAAGAATGGTATTGTAAAAACATATAATTGCAATAGAGAACAAATGGTAGATGGAGTAAGAATTGAGTGGATTGATCTGAATAACTTCTAAACGATATTAACACTCATGCTGAGTTCAATAACGATCATCTTAAACAAAACTAACGCAATGCTCGGGGTTTTGTTTCACTGAATAACTCCACAAATAGTCATTCAATTTCTTGGAAGGGATAGTAAAATGGTTGGTAGCAGCAAGCAAAAGAAGATGGCAAAAAAGGTTTGCGATTTGCAATGTTTATGATGAGGTAGATGCGCACTGGGATGAAAGCATCGGCCGATGATATCAAAATGAGGTCTGAAATTTACCAATATGATTATTTTTAGAGTCCAATCGAATCCCTTCGAAGTCCGAAAAAACAAAAGTCCCCACTCTGAGTATTTTTTCAAACTATCGGTTATCATCTGTAGAGTCATTGGACGTAATGTAAAGGGGAACAATAGGAACATCATCGTGTCAAACGAAAAAGTATGAGTTGTGTACTAAATCCTGTAACTTTAGGCATTGACTCAGAGACAGAGAGCTGTTGGAGAAGACTATGAGAAAACAAACAAGAAGAATATCTTCAAAGATCGGTTAGTTTAAGCATGAGTTATAATCACTAGGCGTTTTGGAGCAGCTGATACACTAAATGCAGCAACCGAAGAAGAGAAGATGCTCAAGAAGCTTGAGATCCAGCGCAAGAAGCAACTAAAGAAGCAGCGGTTCGCCCTCGCTGAAGACAATGAGGAAGAGACACTGACACATGGCGGAGAGGCTTTAGATGGTACCAGTGAATGAGATTGGTAATGAACAGTCACACAGGCATTCAAAGACCTTCATGAAGCCCTCAGTGACGATGATTTAGGTGAATTGGATACAAACTTGTTAATGCGAACGAATTTAAATAAGGAGGGAACTAAGGGAAATGATCGTGATAAGCCAAAGACACAAAGGGAAATTATGATGGAAATTATTGAGAAGAGCAAGACATATCGTGATGAATGTCGTCGTGAGACAGAAGCCTTGGCCCATGAAATTGATGCGGTTGATGCAATGATGGAGGATGTACAATCATTACTGCAGTATCGCAAAGTAATGAAAAGGATATTGAATAATGGATAGAATGACAAAGTAAAGCGAGTTGAGATAAAGCAAAGTGAATCTGATGTTGGTAAGTGATCAGAAGGGAAATGAGGAATAGAATTTGATAAATTAACTACTCAAATGATGCAGGAAATGAAAGGAAAGGCTACAGATCGACAGAAGACACAGGAAGAGAGTATGAACGGAAGAAGGAATTAATGAGTAGTTGATAGGGAAGAGCTGGAGAAACTGGAGAAACTGGAGAAGGAACGAGAAGGAAGAATGCATGGTGTGATGGAACCAATACAACGTGAAACAGGAGATCTCCAAGATGAAGATGTGATTGTAGGGTTGCTAGGTATAACTCATCTCTAGAAGAAAAAATCAGATGTGGATATTGCACTGGATATGATAGAAGAAGAGGCGATTCCTAATGAAGAATCTCACGAGATGGATGAAGATGAGGACTATGAGTTGCTATTTGGCCGTAAGCGCCAGTCGCCATCAGAAAAAGAACCAGAGAAACCAAGCAAGATGAGTCGTAAGGCAATTCGAGTGATTAATGGTTGAATGAAATGAACTATAGGTGGCAGTTAAGAAGGAGAAAGAAGAACGTGCTGCTATGATGGCTCAAGCCAAGAATGAGATTCCTTTTGTTATCGATATTCCCCGCGGGTATTGGTTGAATGTGGTTTTTCATAGAATAGTGTAGCGGAGCTCTGTGAATTGTTGAATCAGTATGTGGAAGTGGATGATAGTGTGAATCTCCTTCTAACTCGCATCGTTAAGACTAATAACCCGAATGTAGCAAAGGACAAGAAAAATGAGTTCATTAATGTATGGTTGCTGTAGTACATTAAGGTTAGTTCTATCGGAATGTGATTGCCTTGATCGACCAGTACTGTCAACAAAACAGTATCAGTTTGTATGTGTTGGATTCAATTCAAAATTGTTTGGTTTCTATGCAAAGCTACATTCCTGTAAATGTTGCCTCAATCTGGAGTGATATATTAACGCGTGTGAAAGCACGAATATTTGGGGTATAATTAGAGAAATCCGAGTAAATTGTAGACAAAGACATTCCCACGGTTTTCGGATATATTGCTGCTTCAGATGGCCTTGAATATCTTTTCAATTACCGATTATAGTCACAATATTGTGAATCCAGTAATTCTTCTTTTAGCTCGCATTGCATTGGAGTGTCGACTTCAATCAAATAGGGATTATATCCAGAGTACTTATATTATAAGTATTTTGGAAGAATACTCGCTTCAAAGCGAACGGGTAGTTCCTGAGATGTATTCCTTATTAACTCGACTTTGTGATTCTGTGTAGATGACAACAATATATTTGATATTTAGATTACGAAAAGGTGGAGAAGGAAGATGGAAAGGAACTGCTAGTGGTAATGAGCCTGTAAGGAAGAGAAGTGAGAATGAGGAGTAGATTCAATTTAGTCAATTATGTGCAGAAGAGAGTAATCAAGTTTCATTAGAACAGATGCAAATGATTGTCTTGCGATTAGTTGAAACAGCTGCTACACTGAATGAATCAAATCCTGCTGCAAATGTGTATTTAAGAGATTTGTGTTCTGCACTCCAGAGTTTGCGAAGTGAAAACAAGCTGATTCAAAAAAAAGCAAAGAGTATTCGAAGTAGTCTCATGTATACGTATTCAATATAGAATTACTTACAAATATACTCGTTCAGTCCCTTAACAGTCGAAAGCATCTTGATCTCCAAGATGAAGTATTGAAGCCGGTGTTTGTATCTTATGCTCCTGCTTATGAACTCGAATTCACTCCTGGGAAGACCCTTCATCCGAACAAAGAGCATATTCGCTCAAGCGAACTGCGGAACCAGGTTAAACGTGAGCAGCGTGGTGTAGAACGAGAAATGCGTCGTGAAGCAGAAGTTATTAGTTCAGTAGGATCTGGCAAAGGAGATGTGATATAGATTCGTGAGGGAGAAAGAAGAGAAGTGGAGGAACAGCAACGACGTAAGTTGAAAGAGGTGATGGGGTGGTTGGAAGAGAATAAGAAATGAACTGTTTGTTTGCAGAAAAATGCGTCAACCGGGAATTGAACCCGGACCTCTACCTTGGAAGGGTAGAATCCTAACCATTAGACCATTGACGCTTCAGATATTACCTTCCACGTGCCATACAAAAGGAATTCGATTCACTCTGAATGAGGGAACAAAACAAATACAAAATGAAGTTCTTTGATATGCTTGAGGCTCGAATTAAGAAGAGCCATTCTCTCCTTTGCGTTGGTCTTGATCCCCATGGTGTTGAACTAACAGAACATACTCCAGAAGGATTAAAGGTTTTTTGTTCTCGTCTTATTGAGGCAACTAAGGACGTTGCTTGCTGCTATAAACCCAATTCTGCCTTCTTTGAGGCTATTCCAGGAGGAGTAGAAGCCCTTGCTGAGGTTGCTCGCTTGTGTGTGTATGTCAGCTATAGATTGTTAAAACCATTCCCGAGGATATTCCTGTACTTCTTGATGTAAAACGTGGAGATATCTCTACAACTGCACAGGCTTATGCAACTGCTGCTAAACAAGTTGGCGCCCATGGAGTTACATTGAATGCTTACATGGGATATGATGCCATTAAGCCTTTTCTGGAGGAAGATTGGGGTGGTTGTTTTGTTCTTTGTAAAACGTCAAATCCCAGTTCCAACGAGTTCCAAATTCTACGTACACGTGATACAGATGGTGAAGAGCGTTTCTTATACGAAGTTGTTGCAAGAAAGGCTGCAGAGTGGGGAACGGGAGTTGTTGTAGGAGCTACAGATGGAGTGGTAGGAGTGAAAAGAGGAGTTAAGCTGTAGGCACTCCGTAATGTGCGTGCTTTGTGCCCTTCAATTTGGATTCTTGCTCCTGGAGTTGGTGCTCAGGGAGGTGATTTGGACGATGTGATTCGTGCCGCCATTCGTGACGACGGTAAGGGAGTTGTGATTCCAATTTCTCGTGGTATTTCCCGAGCGGAAGATCCTCGTAAAGCAGCACTCTTATACCGTGATCAGATTAATGAAGCAATCACACGCGTACTGTCAGAGCGTAAACAAGATTATAGCCTTCTGAACAATATACAAGTAACGTTTATTGAAGCAGCAATTCGAGCGAGTGTGCTACGTTTTGGTGAGTTCAAGTTGAAGAGTGGTCGTTTGTCTCCCTATTTCTTTAATATGGGGAATTTCAAAACAGGTCGAGATCTGCATGAGGTGGCAGCCTGTTATGCTCGAACCATTATTGCTTCTGGTTTAAAGTTTGATGTGCTGTTTGGACCTGCTTATAAGGGAATTCCTCTGGCTGCCACAGTAGCAGCAGAGTTGGCAGTTCGTGGGTGTAATGTTGAGTTTGCCTATAATCGTAAAGAGGCAAAGGATCATGGAGAAGGTGGCTGTATTGTAGGTAGCACATTGAAGGATAAGCGTGTATTGGTGATTGATGATGTGATCACAGCAGGCACAGCAACTCGTGAGTCTGTCTCCATCATCAATGCTGAGGGTGGTCAAGTGGTTGGTCTGGTCATTGCACTAGATCGTCAGGAGAAGGGAAATGAAGGTGATTTGTCGGCTGTGCAACAAATTGAGAAGGACTTCAGCTTCCCTGTTGTGAGTATTGTGAATCTGAATTCACTTGTTGATTATTTGAACAGAGGTGGCGAATTAAGCAACTATCTCGATGCTATCAAGAAGTATAGAGAAATGTATGGAGCGTAGTTTCCTTTGAGTTGTTTGTTGATAATCAGTGGGCTTAGAGATTATTTACAAACATTCTAATGAGAAGGAGTGAGCTGGTTGGGAGAGAGGGAAAGTGAGACATGAGAGAGTGTCTTGTAAGGTGTTGCCTGAAGTCGATTCTGGAAGATGCGTTGATTGGTACGCAACTGAGTATTCCCAGGATACTTTTGAAGGCATTTCTCTGTGGCTTCAAGTCCAACTGACGTGTGTTCCTTCAGATGCGTGCAGATGTGAGACAAGAGTTCAGGAATACTAAGTATCAATCAGGAATACCATCATGACTAGAAACTGTAGATATCCGGGTTGATAAACAGACGAACTTGTGTTGGAAACGGTATTTCATATGCTCTTGAAGCAAAGAGGAAGGCTACTTCGTACTGTTTCTCATCGTACCAATGCTTGGCAATTCGATACAGAGGTTCAGCTCGTTTGGAAAAGAACGCAAAGGCTTGCAAATACTTCTCTTCTGCCATTCCCCAAGAATAGCCCATTCGCTCCATCAATCCTGCCATCCGAGAGAGGGCTTCATACCGCTCCTCATTCCACCCTCCCATTTCAAAACGCAAATCATAGTATTTATAGGCATTGACAAGATCATCAAGACAATCGAAGGACTACATGAAATAGAGTTCCTCATCTTTACCTGTGCTAGATAGAAAACTGTTCGTGTGTTCTTTGGATCCTTCTCAAGGTCGGCAAGGAGCAAGTCCCTATCAAGTCTCCATCGCTTCTGTTTGGACGTGAGGTTACTAGATGGAAGGTAAATACTATCAATACAAGGTAGATAGATCATGAAGAATGAAAGGATCCTTTTCATTATTGAATGGATAGATCATTGTTCGTGTTCCAGGTGTTTTGGACATAACGTATCTACAATGATTACCTTCAAGAGCACTGACTCATGTGTAACACCAACATATGTCCACTGATAGTCCGTATTACATATTCGAATACTATTATAAGCGGTTTGACCATATTTCACTTTCAATTCCAGTCCTCCTATAGGATTCTTTAGTTTCTTGAGATAATCAACAACCCTGTTGTTAAGAAGTCTGTCAAGAGAGAAAATAGGATATTTATCACCGTTGTGGAGATACTCATCACCACTGAGCATAAGAGTATATTGACATTCCTTTCCAGCAAGTTCTAGAACACGATTTCGTGTTGTTGAAAAGTCAACAAAAGGTTCTTGATACACCTACAGGAGATTACCTTAATGGATTCTACTTTTCCTGGAATACCTTCGAAAGAACTTTGAATTAGTTTGATGGTATCATCTTTGGAGCCTGTATCCAGAATACAGTATCTGTCAACAGATCCCTTGACACTTTTAATTGTTCCAGCAATAGAAGCAGCTTCATCTTTCACAATCATTACTAACTCAAGAAGACATTGTTGTCTATATAGGAACCAACAATCTGACTTACTGATAGGATGGAACTACCAACTAAGTATCAAAAGAGAACACAGAAAGTACCAGAGCTACTAGGAAGAGGAAAAGAGACATGGAAAACTGGGACGAAGAAATTGACAACAAACACATTATAAAAATGCGCATTCCACAAATTAAACAACAACATCGTCATCATCTTCAATCACGTAATCCATCAGAATGTTGTCGCGATTCTCATTATCCTCCTCGCATTCCTCGAATTCCTCCTCTATCCCTCAGTACAAAATAAATAGACCTCACCTCCGTTCTCCATCTTCTCTGCGTTCTCTTTTCTCTTCTTTACTTGAAGGACCTTCTTCAATCTGAAGGTATCTTCTCTCTCCAACTCGTCAAGCTCTGTTTCAATATAAGCGATAGTTTGCAGGATTCCAGGAATAACAACATTGTCCAATGCATTCACACGACGATTTGTGACCTTAATAGCTTCGTCGAGTGATAGGAAAGATGTTTGAAGAGAAGACAAACGGATGATAATCTGAAGGAGATCAGCCCACATCTTTCGACATTTCTCTATCTGCTGACCACCACGAGTAAGTGTGAGTTCATCGCTGACTACATCACGATGCTTGGATTTGAAAATTGGTAACTTTACACCAGCTACATTATCGATGTGAACCTCTACCACTTCTGAGGCCTGATTGACATTGTCTCGGACCTTACGCCTATGCTCCATCAATTGAAGCCACTAAATCCTACGCAACATCTCCAGCAGCCCACTTGGCCTCAGCCATTGAAATTGAAGCCTCTTTCATCATCTCTGCTACTTCTCTTTTAGTCTAATAAATAAGAGATTACAAGGTACAACGTACCTCCATAATCTCCTTCAGAAGCTTTCTGAAACGAACAGTAAGGGCGTCTGATTTCTTCTTCAGTAATTCGTAACCTAAGATTCACAATCATCTTATAGAAATATACCCTTCTTAGCAGAAACAGCCTTTGTCTTAAAGGCTTGCAAAACCCTAAAGATAATAACGCAGATATCATGCTGACATTCGAGTAGGAAGCGCCTTTTGGTCAGACATCTTGTATCAGCTTCAAATGAGTCGAAATGTGGAACTTACCCCTTTTGGGAGTTTCGTTGATATGTGATTTTAGGGATTCCTCGATAACTCTTTCATCCGAGAGGAGTTTTAGAAGAGAAAATGGATAGGGGTCGATACAAACAAAATGAAAGGGGGGAGAGTGAGCACTACGCTCTCTCTAGAGACACTCAATTTGTTTGATAAAGGATAATTTGTATCGTAATTCTTATGAAATCCAGAAGAATATCTCAGAGTCTGGCAACGCTGCCATTATATAGAAATTCCCCTTTTCGTCCGTCTCACTTCTTTGGCCAAAAAGACAGCAATGGCCCTTCGGAGAGGATGGATCGTGATCTCTGTAATATTAATTTTGTGTTTCATTCTCGTTTCTCAACTATTTGTTTCCTCTAGACTTGATATGTCACTCTTTTCTCAGATCGTTCGTGTTCCATGGAGTTCTGATTCGTAGGCGGGAAGAGCTCAGTATGAGAATTCAGATCTGATTTCAGAGGGATCCTCCATGGTTTGTGTGTACTTCTTGATTTTATTCCTAGATGATATCCAAGAGACCTGGATTACGAACTGTTTACATACTAATAAAGATGAGTAATCTGTAGAGTGTTCCTATCGGTTTGAGTCCTGTCTCCTTTTCAGAAAGTGATTTTCTATCTGCTTGTGGTATTTCTGAGGTGAACCAACGGATGGAACGGGAACGGCCTTATACAAATCTCTTTTTGTCTTATCCATCTCATAAAGAACATGCTAATCCGAAAGAAACAATCCTAGCTTCTGATAATGGTAATGGAAAGTGGTTGATTGGTGGCCATAAGACTGCCTTAGTGATTTTGACGTTTAATCGCGCCCAGTATCTCTTAGAAACGGCAAATCGTATTCTGGAAGTGTTATCATCTCCAGCAACTAAATACGTTATCGATATCTTTATAGCTATCGATGGTGATGATGTTGTGACTAAAAACATGATTATTTCAATCCAGTCTCGATTTCTTGACTCTCTTCCCGATTGTCCAGTAGAACTACTTCAACGCAAACGAATGGTAGTTGATAGTGACACTGGATACAACCATGTTGCACGGAATATGAAGAATGCATTTGAAACGGTTTTATTAACACGCAAGTATGAACAAGTCATTGTCCTGGATGTAAAGTAGACGAAGTGTAGTAACAAGTAGGATGATATGTACATAGCAGATGACTTTTTCGACTATTTCAGTGCGATGTCCTTCATTTTGTACGAAGACCCTTCTGTGTATGCTATCAGTGCTTATAATGATAATGGTCAAGAATCATTCATTCTGGACAACAGTAGTATTTCTTAGTTGTCTTCATTGTAGCATTGGTATATCGAAGTGACTTTTTCACAGGAGGAGCCTGGATGCTAACGAATATGGAATGGAATGCCATTCGAAATGGTTGGCCTGATGGATACTGGAATGATTGGATTCATCAGAGCAATCTATTCCTTCATCGAGCATGTATTCGTCCAGAGGTTTCACGGGTCGTTACCTTTGGGGTAAGTGGCATTAATTCCCATCCGTATTTACTTGATCTGTGATAAATACATAGATTCTTCCTGAAGGAGCAACTTGCTGTAAGCTTAAATAAACGACGAGTTGATTTTCTGAAATATGACTATTCCTATCTTTTGAAGGTGGGGTTGAAAGTGATTATTAATGATTAGGACAATTTTGATTCATTATGGAGAGATACGATCGACAAAGCAATAGAACTGGAATCCTTAAATGATCTAGTATCTGCACCCTTAAACCAGCAGTTGAAGATTTATTATTCGTAGTGTAGCTAATTTCCATGTAACTAGTAGGAAAGAACCTGGTTTTCGGAGTTTTCGATCCATTGCTGACAAACTAGGGATTATGGGTGATGTGCTGGGTAGAGTTCCTCGAACAGCTTATATGGGAGTAGTGACAGTTGGTTATAGAGGCTTTCGGTTGTACATTGTGCCAAAAGATGGTCTCTCTTTTGATTATTAACGTGTGTGTCAATAATTGGTGATTATATGGATGTTAACAAACACATGGACAGACCTCTAAAGAATAGTTAGAACATATTCATGTACTATAGTAGTGAAACACTGATGAGTCAGTGAACACTGTAAGCACATCACTTCTTTTTCCATCTACTATCACACCAACGCCACATTTCCGACGTCACTGCGCTTAAAATGGAAAAACCCAATTCACTTCAATACATACCAAAAGATCCGACTGGTTCAGGAAGAAAAAAGTGAATTCCACAACGCTTGTTGATATAATCAGAAAACCGCGGATATCGCATTCAAATCAACACTGAATCAAGAAGACTCGCCTCCATTGGTTTGCTAAGTGAAATTATCTAATTTGTAGCACCTAAATGAGACTAACATCTGAAATTATCACACAAGCACGAGCTTTCTACAATCCTTTGAAGCAGAGAGAATTGGACATTCGTGGATTGAAGATTCCAGTGATGGAGAATTTAGGAGCTGCTGAAGATCAGTTTGATGTGATTGATCTCTCTGACAACTCCATCGCATGTATCGAAAATATCCCTAAGTTTCCTCGTCTACATACATTCCTTTTGAATAATAATCTGATATCGAGAATCACGAAGGGTTTGGGTCCCAACGTTCCCAATTGTGCTTGTCTTATTCATATCCTTGCAGATGCAGCTATTTACGCCTATGGAGTTCTTAACAAATACTGACAAACAACCGTATTTCAAGTTTCTCTGAAATTGAACATTTACAAGATTGGCCAAGTTTAAGTAGGTATGGGTGGCGTTTGATTAGAAGTAGCAAATCTGTCGTTGGTCGATAATCCTATTGTAAGTGAAAAGGACTTCCGTGTTCGTATCGTTAGTATTCTTCCCAATCTGCGAGTTTTAAATTTCCAGAAAGTGACAATGAAGGTAGCGGTCTCAAGTGTATCTGATCATTAGGAGAGGGAAGCGGCTATGAGTTTGGCAAGTTCCAAGAATTGAGTTTTTTCTTTATTAGTATTGTTTCTTGGTAAACTCTTGGACTGTGGGGTCCCACTATTTTGTCAACCTGGTAATCCTGTTTCTGGAAAGAAATATTCAATAATGGCTGAAAACGGTTTTACAAATCTAGGAGAGAATTTTGATAAAAGGGATGCAGAAACAGTAAGCGAACCAGTTGATGAAGGTAGGGCTTCATTCCCAAGTGCTAAGAGAACAGAACCAACAGAAAAATCGACAATTCATACGGATGAGAATGGAATTACCTGTATTATTGGTTTGTAAGAGATGAGACTCAGATGTGGATGGACTGTGCATGAACTGTGGTCAACAAGGACACAACAAGTTAATGATGACACGTATTCCGAATTTTCGAGAGATCATTATTGTTGCTTTTGAATGTGGGGGATTCACTTATTGCTTTATATTCAGGTCCTCATTGTGGATTCAAGAATAATGAGGTTCAGAGTGGAGCAACAATTCAGGAACGTGGAGTACGTTATCAACTCACAGTGTCTGATAAAATTGTTCTTATCTGCGATTTAGGCTAAGAAATAGGATTTGAATCGTCAGGTCATTAAAGGAGATAATTGTACTATCAGTATTCCTGAAGTCCAGTTAGATATTCCAGACAACACCCAACGTGGTGATTTAAATACCGTTGAAGGAGTGATTAGTCGGGTTGCAGATCAACTCCGTCAGGAGCAACCTTATCGCAAAGAGAACTGTCCAGAGGTATATGAGCAGATTGAGACATTCTGTAAGCGTCTCGATAACCTTGCCTCGGGAACAGAGTTGCCATTTACGATGATTGTGGATGATCCTTCTGGAAATTCATTTGTCGAAAATCCCTATCTTCCTAAGGTGATAGAAGGAGTATGAAGTAATGAATAGAAGGATCCTCATTGTCGTGTCTTCCATTACTATCGAACGAAGGAGCAGCATTTGGTACGTGATTTAAGAGTAAATGAGTAAATAGGCCTTGGGAATGGCTCTGCCTGATGATGAATCGATGATTCACTGGGGCGAAGAAGGAAATATGGAAGAAGAGTTAGAAGAGAAGGAGAAAGAGGGAGGTCAATTACATATTGAGTCAAAATACCAGCATTTTGATAGTAGTGCAGTTGAAGCAGATAAGGAATTAATGGTTATGCCAGCTCCTTGTCATGCTTGTGGTCATATGGGTGAATCACGAATGTGTGTTACTGATATCCCATATTTTAAAGAAGTAATCATTATGTCCTTTGTGTGTGATTATTGTGGATTTAGGACCAATGAGGTATAAGTGGAAGAAAGAGATAATATACAGATTAAGGCTGGAGGAAGTATCCCAAAGCAGGGTCAACGCTTGATTTTGCGAACAGATGCTAATCATCTAGGTGAGGATCTGCGTCGTGATTTGCTCAAGTCAGACACTGCTACTGTTTATGTAGGGGAAGTTTCAGTCAATGAGGTGTAGATACCCGAAATCAGTCTGGAATTAGAGGCTGGAACTCTTGGTGGGATTTACACCACTGTAGAAGGTTTGTTAACTCAGATTATTGATGGAATGAATGATGGTAATCCTCTCTTCTTGGGTGATTCTGCTGTTGAAAAGAAGAAGGAGGAGTACGATGAATTTATGACTACGTTGAAGAATATGCGGGATGGTAAAACGCCATTCACTTTGGATATTGTGGATCCTCTGGCGAATTCATGGATTTATTCAGATTGTGCTCCGAATCCTGATCCTCGTTTGGAAATTATCGATTATACGCGATCATATGAGGAAGATGAAGCATTGGGATTGAATGATATGGTTGTGGATGATGCTGAAATTATCAAGAGGAATAAGGAGGAGACAAAAATGAAAGTGGAAGAGGAAGCGAAGAAGGTTGTAGAAGAGGAGAAAAAAGTAGTGGAAGAGAAGAAGGAGAAGTTGGAGAAAGAAAAGGAAGCTATGGAAGAGGAGAAAGAAGAGAAGGTGGGAAAGTAGAGAAGGAATAGCAAGTGATTGAGGGGTTGATATTGGGTTTAGTTGAGTGTTTTTTCAAATTAACTCTATTCTGTTCGCTGAAGCCATTTACAAGTCTGAGGAAACTAAAGAAAAAAGCGCCGAGAAGGTGGATCGAACACCTGACCTTATGATCTTCAGTCATACGCTCTCCCAACTGAGCTATCTTGGCACCTAACAAACACCCTCTACCTGTCTAGATAAAATTCATGTGTCCAGTTCGCTAGTCCAGTCGAATTTCAACCACAATTTCACAAATCGCTTTAACTACCATGTTACTCGCTACTATAATCTTACCACTGCTTGAACATTCTCTTCACTCCGTCGAAGCATCTCACTTGTTGGCAAGTCCAGCATTCCTGCTAATACGTCTTGTGCGAAATTTCTCTTAAAATTCTTTTCGTCTTCAATCATGTGAACCAAACTTCCTGCCGGACCAGTGATGTTCGACCACTCAACATAACAGTATGCAAATCCCTTAGGAACTGATCGTAGTAATCCCTTCTCGGATGTGTCCATACACTTCCGATTAGCCGCTTGCCAAACATCATCACACTATATGAAAGAACTGAATCAAGCATACTTCAAGCATTGCCTTTCTGAAGTATATTGGAGCATCCATCTCAACCTCCTTTGGAACCATCACACATTCTACTACACAATGCTGTCGACCGCGAGGAAGATGAACTTCTTCAAAGCAAATAAGACCAAGACCCTTCAGGTGAAACCAATAACAGAATAGTACGAGACTACGAGCCATTCCAGTCAATGCCTGCTTGAATCGCTGAATCTCATTAGTTACCTCTTCATCGCACTCTGTTTGAGACCATATATGTTGAAGAGGACATATCTGAACATGCCATTCATTCAATCGCATCTTTGAACACATAGTTAGGTAGGTATGATCTCCTAAAGCTCTAGAATAAACCAAGGAAGCATTTTAGTACATGATATTGTCCTTTGGCATCACATCAGAACCATAACAATAATAACAATTGGAAGTTATGTTCTCCCACCTCTTATGTGCTTTGATAGCTTCTTTCATTTCCATTTCTTGACGTTTCTTATCCGTCATGAACTCTTCTTTCCCCTTATATTGACGAATGTCAATCTCATCTTCTTCATCAAGACCCGTCGTACTACTTCCCAACTATCATAAAAAACAAATCACAGCATCTACTGGTTTATATGAATGACCCTGCTTTATGATATTATGAATCATCATTTCGTCAATAGACTTCTCCTCATGCGTTAGAATTGCCTTTTGCATCTCTGCAATTGATAAATCTCGCTCCTCTTTCTGTATTCCTCGTCTACCTCCTGAAAACCGATCTTCAGGAACCGATTCGATATTCTAGGAGTAAATCACATTAAACACTTTTACTTGTTTCATTAAAGCAGGAAGCAGGTTTCCGTGTTCATCCAGTGGAGCAATAATCTCCACCTTTCCATCTTCTTCTTTAGAATCATCTACTATCAATCACAGGTGATTGTTGTTACGCTGATCAGTTCGTCTTCGCTTTCCACTACGTAAGTCTTCCAACTCACTTTCATATACAGTTGCCTTCTTTCTATCTCCATTCAGCCTCGCATTAAATGCTTTTGCTGCCATTATATTGCATTCATCTTTCTCCATTTTCGAATAACTTGACAAACAATGAAAACGGCACTTCGGCTGTCTCTTAATTACACGCCCATAATCGATCATGGCTGAGGACTTACACAAAATGCTGAACCGTGATGCAATAATCGTTTAATTGATAAATAGAGAAAGTACTGGTGATGGCAAATGATGGTCGTGTATTCATTGTTAGAATTACCTAATCCTATTCATATTTAGGGAATGCTCCGCGGAATTGACCAAGTAACAAATCTAGTTCTGGAAGATGTGGAAGAACGAGTGTTCTCTATGAAAAATCAAATGACTGTAGATACATATGACGTTAACTTGTTTCGCGGAGATGATATGTACGTGATTGCTTTCCTCCTTGATGGTTTAGAGCTATAGTGGCATTGTATAATGAAGAAAAGGATAAAGAGGTTGACTGGAGTAGAATCCGTGCGGAACCTATTGATCCCATCCATCACTGACTTGTTTGCTTCAAACAGGATACTAAATCAACCATAGTACTTCTTTTGAAGGAGATCAATTAGTGAATCAAGTGATTTGCATAACTCTGTCTCCTCCTTCATGTCTTTTTTTATATCCTCCAGCAGCATAATATCCCGACGATTAAGGCCATTCTCGTACAATTTAAGCAGATTAGTATAACGAACTGCATAGTCTATTTCTTTATATGCGAGCATCATCTCCAGAGGTGTCAACCCCAACATTACAATGTATCCACCACGTTCAAGTGAGCAAATCCGCTCACAGAACTGTCTCACATCCTTCCTATCCAACAGAATATTATCCTGTTTGCAGACTATGAGCATGTCACACACATCCTTAAAAGAAACAGCTGTAACTTTCACATCCAGTAGAAATGCCTTTTCAATACAATTTAGCGCATCAGAAACACTCCCGTCTTCAGCATAAAACTGGATAATAGCATTATGAATCGTTGCAGATTTCTAAGCATTAGCAGATACTGAGGAGACTTACTGGTTGAGATTCAATACACCTGTCAAAGAGCTGGGTAAACGGCCTGAATAGGGAAGCATTGGAGATAATGTAATCCGTAAAAACAACAGGAATGCGCCAATTTTGTTTGATATATTGTAAAAAGAACAGAACAAGGTCATTTCGACCCTCTGTAATGAAGGCAGTCAGTGCACTCTGACTTGAGTGGTTGTTAAACGATGGAAGAATCTGGCCATTGTCCAGTAATGTCTACTCATCATGATAAAATGATAGAAATACCTGCATGGAGTCGAAGATATGGCACAAAGAGGAGAACGCCTCCAGAGAATATAAGCTATCCACAACGATATCATTCAGAAAGGAATTATTCACATAAACCTCCTCTTCACATATAGATGTGTAAAATCGTTCAATC
The DNA here is from genome assembly GCA_027406425.1 of Blastocystis sp. subtype 8. NCBI lineage: Eukaryota > Bigyra > Opalinata > Blastocystidae > Blastocystis > Blastocystis sp. subtype 8. The sequence goes on from JANPWN010000487.1 coordinate 15,552, forward strand.
AATTCTGCGTCGTGCAACTCACACGATACACGAATCAGACACCGAAATGTTAGTGCATGTTTCCTTGTCAACTTCATCTTCATAATCTTGAGAAAGACATTAGCCATATCAGGAATTCCACAACGCTTTCCCAATTGTTGCATCAGCGAGCAAACAGTTCGGAAATCACTTCGAGGCAAAAAAAGCGGTAACTCACTATAAGCACGAAGACTTGACTTTAAATCATTGTTAATCACAAATTGGGATAATTCAACCACTCTCCGATCCTCTGTAGTAACATCATCCTCTTCCAAGTCACGGACCGAACGTAGACGAGATGAAGATGAGGTCACTGAGACCCAACGACGACAATACGCGAGTTGGGGAGATGAGATCATTCTAGTCGCTAGGGAACACGCTGTAGTCGGATTCACAATCCTCCGAAGTAGAACAGCGTATCGAGACAGTACCATTGAGAATGACAATCAGTTGGGTATGGATTTCGGAATTCCCATAATTAAAGCAATATATGTAATTCCAGAATCCTGAATGAGTCTCATATTCTTAGTCTATAAGGAGAATTCAATGGATGAAGAGACAGTGAAGCAGTGCATCCAAATAACAGAAAATCTGATGGAAGATGACAATGCATGGCCATTTCTCAAGCCTGTGGACCCTATTGAGGATAATTGCCCTTCTTACTATAATGTGATCAAGAATCCGATGGATTTCGGCACAATCATGGTATGTAATGCGATATTGTGTGGACTAGTAGACGAAATTAAATGAGGGGATGTATAATAGCTTTCAGGAGTTTGATGATGATGTACAGATGAACTTGTGGGTTGAATGGTAGATGAGACTTGTCTTCTCGAATTGTCTTTTATTTAATAAGGGAGCCTCGTCTCGGGGTATTCGTAAAATGGCTACGGAATTGCGTTCTCGATATGAAAGTCTCTCAGCTTCTTGCCATTTTAAGGAACAGTCTGACAGTGAGTTGAGTCATCAGGAAATATGGAGACAGTGTGATCGTTGTTTAAAATGGAGACGGATTATTGTTTCGGATCCTTCTCCGTGCCGTTGGAAATGTGGAGACAGTGGCGATGGAAACACATGTGACACACCGGAAGCGAGTTTGTATGATTCGTATAATAAGTAGGAAAAGCGTCCTCTAGGGAAGGTGACTAATGATGGTAACTCATTTCTCTCTGTTCTCAACACAACACTTATTCGACGTGAAAAGGTGTCTCATGAATTTACTGATCCGATAACCACAATTGAAAGAGGTTGATTTGTGTGAATTGTTTCATCGGTAGATGAGATTGAAAGTGACAATTTCTATCGTTATTTGCAGACATGCTGGGCTTGCAGTTTTGATACCAAGTCTTCTGTTGCATCAATTGTGTCCTTAGTTGAGCAACTGGCAATTCCTCTTCTTCATTTATATTCCATTGTGAAAGAGAATAAAAAAGTGGATTTGAATAATCCTATTGATCAGTAGAGGTGGAGAGCAATCATCAAAACACTTCAAAATATATATCCATTATTACAGGAGGAACAACTTCAAGAACAAGTAGAGAATATGTACCAACGGTACGTAGAGCCATATGAAAGTGGCTGGGAATTACTCCAGCAGGCATCGCTAAAACGGGAATTACCAACGACAGTAGAATTATATTCACATCCAGATAGCGAGAAACGAATGAAAGAACAAGGCGTGGGAATAAGATGTTCTCTTTGTAACGTTGATGTTCAAGAAAATGAAAATAAACGAGTCTGTGTTCTATGCAAAGATACTTTCTGTGACCAGTGCCTGAAAGGAGCAGTCTCCAAATCAAGCGAGGAATGGATCTGTCAGCGCTGTCAACAATATACAACTCCTTCATGGGGAGATTTGCCTATTTGTGTTGGATGTGGACTTCCGATCCAAGAGAATGAAGTTGAAACAAAGTGTTGGAGGTGTTGCCGTTGCTCTGGTCTGTTCCATCATAATTGTGTCAAAACAACAGTTGATGATCCTCAGAGTTGGATTTGTAGGGATTGCTGTGATTTGCCAGATAATCTGGATTCCTTAACAAGTTCGATTTTGATAGATCCGTCGTCTCGTTTCCTCACATGCTATTATTCCTCCTGATCACAGACTCTGTACTATACACTTCTCCCTTTTATACTTGTTTCTTGATTAGCAAGTAGTAGATCTGTTCAGTTATTTATCTTCATTTTCTCGAGAGTGATGTCAAATCAAGAGGAAAAGGAGAGTGTCTCACCTATTGTGAGAATAATTATGGAACTTCTCAGTCCTGGTGGTATGAGTGATGAACAACAGAGATAAGACATAGCAAATCGAGCATCACTACTTCTTTTGAATGGAACTCTTATTTTGATCTGGATTTTGATTCTAGTTAGTCTCTTTTTCCATTACTATAACATCCATGTGTACGAATTAGTTATTCGATCTATGTGAAGGTACATAACTGGTATTCTAACTACATGTCTGGTTTTGTTCGTCAATTAGTGAGTCTTCACTTTTTTCTTGTTATTGTAGTTTCTCCTTTAAAATCAACAGTGTAATTCCTAAAGAAGATGAAAAAAAAGAGGATTAAGGTTATAAGTGTTTGATCAACACAGACAATACAGAAATAAATGATACTATTAAGAAATTCCATTCCAGTTAATTGGAGTATAAACTTCTTTTGTCCGACCAGCTCCCAATTCGGCTTCTTCTTGCGTGTACTGTTTTTCATTAGCCTTTTTCACACTATATTATCATTGCAAGCTAATTCAAGTCACTTTTTCTTATGGATTTTACTTTGTGTGTGTTTATCTAGAATGTCCTTCGTTATGAAGTATTTATCGCAATATAGGCAATAGAATTGTCCGCCACTACATATAACTTGAAATCCAATGGTAAACCCTGGTAAATCTTCATCATACGGAATAACACGTTTCTCGGGATCCAGCTTTAATTCGTCCTACCTCATTAAACCAAGACATTGTGGAAAACCTGAATCTGGTCAAGATCCTTCATACGATTCTTGATTGAACGCAAACGCTTCCACTCACGTTTACTAGAATGCGCTTGGCGCTTTCCCTTAGTTTTGCCCCCACTGCCCATAACTGGTGGACAACGGAAACATGGAAGATCAATATCTTTTAGGTAGGATCAAAGGAAAAGGTACAAAGCGCCATTGGTGTAGTGGTTAGCATTTACGCTTCCCAAGCGTGAGACCCGAGTTCGAATCCCGGATGGCGCATCTCTTTTATCTTATTGTTTGCGTCAATGTCATCGGAAGATGAAATTGGGTCGGATCAATCTTATGATCCGACACAACCAATTTTTATTGTATTGCATGATCATCGTGGAGCTGATGTGATAGAATGATATGAGTGATGATGAAGACCTCAAAGCACTCGAGCAATACGATATCATGAGTCGTATTCCTGGAATGACTGAGGAGAAGTGGGAATCGCTTACAGAGTTCCAACGAGAAGAATTGATTAATGAATATGATAGTGAACGTGAAAAACAAAAGGAACTAAGACGACTTCGAGACAAAAAGAAGTAGATGTTGAGATAGCACCTTATGGGATAGAGGAAAGAAGCGGAGTGAACAGACAGAGTCTACAGACAAATCAGCGTTTGAATCTGCTTGGTATCTTAATGTGTAGTGAAACATCCAAATCAAAGAAGGTGAAAAGGAGTCAACAGCCTGTGTATGATTTCATCGACGATGACAGCAATAATAGTTTCATTGATGAGTGAGTTCTGAGTTCGTGGTTCTGAACTGCAGTGAAGAGGATGAAGGATATGGAGAGAAGCCAAAGAAGAAGAAAGAGAAACCAAAGACGCCCAAGAAACCAAAGAGTAGGTACAGAAGATACCTTATTCCATAGAAACAGTCGACCGCATCGAACTAGAAGATTTAGAAACAATCTACCTTCCACGGAAGAAGATCCTCTCATTACTCCAAAATGCCTTCTTCGATGATATTCTTCGGAACGCCTACGTTCTACATCGTGAGACAATTGGCAAAGTGAGAGAAGTGGGACGGACTTATGGATAGCATCACATTTATCTGATTCGAAAAGTAATCAATGTCAAAGAATGCAGTCAGGAATATGTTGTAGATGGTGTATTGTGCAATAAGGTGTGTTTTAGGGATATTCTATTAGTCATCTAGATTCTAGTCCTTACCTATGGTGATGATGTTATTGAGGTTGATGTGAACGCTGTTAGCAATGATACACTGAAACCTGAAGATTTCCAAGCCTTCATAGAAGAGCGTGAACATCATGGAGAGAAATTAATGACAAAAACAGTCTATATTTTACTATATGATGAGAAATAGGAGTGTAAGAAACGCAGTGACCAAATGAAGGAGTTGGAGACAAAGGTACCGACGGAGAAGGATATGGCATCAATTCTTTCACGTCGTCAGCTCACCGTAGAAGACCGAGAGAGGGATGAAACATAGGTGGATGTACACAAGATCAATACTGTCCGTCTCCAGGGAGATCTAAGGATCAAGAAGGATAAGCTAGAAACTGAATTGCGATTACTCCAGGATGATTTAGCAAAGGCTCATAGTCGAGTATATGCCGAGTTAGATAGCCGAAGAGAAGCTCTGGAGAAGGAGCTGACAGAAGTGAATAATCGGTTGGAAGAGCTGGCTGCTGAGGAATCAGAGCGAATTCGATTACTCCAGGAGAGGGATGTGAGGATTCGGAACATCGCTGCAAAGCACCAGAGACTGAATCAGGAGCTTATGAAGAACGCTAATAAGAATCGAGTGAGTGATAGGTAGGTGCTATTATTGTTAGAAGGAAAACTTTATGTCACGTCGGCCAACAATGCCTTCTGTATCATGGTCCACCGGAACAGCGAAGAAGGAGACTGAAGAGGAGACCGTCCAGGAACCAGTGAAGAAGAGTGAAGAGAAGAAGGTAAATCGTGTGACTGTAGAGGACTTCCACGCATTTGAGTTGAAGTTGGATGAAACAGTAAAAGAAGAGCCTAAAAAAGTGGTGGCTGAAGGGAATCGTCAACGATCAGGGATGTCTCTTGCTGAATATCGTCAACGATATGGATAGAGATAGTGTTTGTTCTTAAACAAGATATTTTCGTTTGGCTACCATATGAGTGAGTTGCTGTCCTCGAGACTTGGACACTCGATGCTGAACCGTCATAAACTCAATCGATGACGCTAAAATAGATGGTGTATTCTGAACCTTCTTCTTTAGAGTTTCTACTCGCAATTGTTCTTTTCGTAACCGCGGATCCACATGAGATTGCTTTGATGGCTCAGATTGTATGACAGTGAATGCTCGCTTCTTGGAATGCTTTTTTGTCGGATTCGGTTTGCGAATAAGTGGTTCTGTGTGCTGAGGAAGTTTGAGAGGACAATCAATCTCCAATGCCTCATAGATAGCAATCATTGTTCTCGGATTACTCTCTCCAAATGCCGGAAAAAACACTCTCTATTCTGTCATTCCATAAATTGAATTACATCAAAATACCGTTGTGTCCCATCATTCATATCGAGAACAAAAGTAACTTGTTTTAATAATGATATGACCAAAGAGAGTTCTGAAGCAGGAATTGGGTCACTATGAATCAGAAGAAGAGTCAATAAAGACGTCGAAGAAGTCTGAGTAAGTGGATTGGGTGTATGTTTGTATATGTCTGAATATGAATTGATGGTTTAAAGAATACAAAGTCGAATGAGGACCTGAAGGAGATACTCTCTGAAACGAATTTGTGTGACACTTGGATTCATTCGAATTCCATATTTCTCTTTTAACTGTCGTTTACTTAATAGTAACCCTTTAAGTATCTCCAGGATCCTATCTTGAAGGGTATGTGGATTCATTTCATTCCCATATTCCTCCATCATCGATTCAATACGCTTCAAATACCAATCGATGTCTTCTTGAAGCATTCCCAGCACCAATCGATAACTACCCATAAACCATATAAATGAAATTAACTCTTCTTCTAATTGGGAACGTAGAATCATACTTACATCTCCTATATGCAAATTTCCTTCCTTTTTCGCCGCTTCTTCAAGATTAGCACTTTTGAGTTTTTCTCGTAATTCTGATAAAAATAGCTCTTCTTTTGGCATATTATCTTCCTTCACTGAAGACTGCCGCAGTCGGCGTAAGAGCGAATAGGCACACAGATCTCCAGGAAGGACTCCAGACACTGGAACTTCCCCAGGCTCATTGGAATTCTTCATACTCTCTATCATATATGTCCAGTAGTGAGTAAGATCAGTTGTTGAACTCTCCAGGGCCACTGAACAATCAACTTCCTTAAAACCTGAAAGTGAAGCAGATTCAGTTCCCGCGGGAAAGAAGAGATAAGCGGAGGTGGATGTGAAAGGTAAAAGAATTACATGACAGTCTTGAAGCATCGCCTGAGCAAGCTTGTGAGACAATAGAAGAGAACGCATAAGTTGAGAAAAGGTATGTGACTGAGCAACAATCAAATAGAAAGGGGTATGAATCAGGGTCAGAACCAAAGTAGGATGATGAGAAAGTAAAGAAGTGATGATGAGATGCGGGGATGAAGTAGGAGATGTAACAGAGATCTTCGAGGGCTCAGTGACATCCGTATAAATCATACGTACTCCTTTCGAGGACACAACAAGCTGTTCTTTGGGTATAGTCTCCGATAGTGGCTTCTCTTCTGTTTTGGAGAGGTGATTTATATCAATACACTGGATATCTTCTACTTCAGTATGCTCGATAAACAGAGTGAAAACCTGACAGGGAAACATCCTGGAATTCTTCTGTATGGGCAGGAAAAGTGGCGTCGGCAGCAAAGAACTCAGACAGGGCAGTGAGAAAGGAATCACGGACCACTGAAGAGGGATTGAATGAGGAATAGTTGACTGAGTTTGATAGACATCACTTAGTCTTTGAATGGCTTCGGATGACAACGAACAGGAACCCATATCAATGAGTGTGATTGGTTGTGAGTTTGGACGAGGAGAAAAAGAGACATTGGTGGGATCGGAGTTCAACTATACTCAACCATGATTCAAACATCTACAAGAAGCATTGAACTATCTGCAAGGAAAAAGAGGTTTGTTGTAGAACAGGCAGAAACTCCAGTAATTTGAAGAGACTCTTGAAGAGAACTAAATTCGAAATCAAGCACGATACATACTCGATCCACACTTGAATTACAGAACGTGCTGGATTCATACTTCCATTACACTAGATAAGAATCAAATATGAAATGTACAAAAAACTCCCGCTCCTCTAAAATGCCTGTTTCCTTCAAAATTTGTTGTTGAAGATTGGATTTGGAATCTTCTGATGTTGTAGCTGCCATTTCTTGCTGAAGCTTCTCGATTCGATTGCGTTGTTCCTCACATGCCATTCTCAAATTCTCACTTTCGATTATCCTTATACCCCACTCGTACCTTTTTGAAAGCTTCTTTCCGATTGAAAGAACATCTAGTAACTGTGTGATTTGTTGTTTCCATTTCACAAAACTGGATGCATTAATCATCTATTGGATTCCAGACAACTTTGTTCCCCTACCTCAAGAGAATAATCAAATCCAGATACACTAATGTAGTTCTCTTTATTCAAGAGGGATATATATTTATTCAGTTCGTTTGTTGTTTTACCTAATGACTTTCTCGAATCAAGGAAACGACAACTACAAGTCAAATGTCTTACCCACTTCCACTTCCAGTAACACGATGACTTCACTTCTTGATATGCTGTGAGCAATTTTAACACAACTAAATGGAGTCGTTTGATCATCTTGATCTGCTACACATAATCGGATTAATTTGAATGTACATCGCGTGCTGGCAGCGAAGCGATAAATCCGATATCCACAATAAACGAAATGGCAGTTGATCTAGGATTCAACTACTGAATATCTTCAAACAGATTGTTGATTGATATATCCATGGGAACAACCAATTCGTACAAATCACAAGAACTACTGAGAAAATGATCAATTCGGCAGCCCATTTGGCTCAACCCCGTGAAGATGCCAGGAAAAGGATCAAATTAGGTATCCATTCCCTCTATTATTTCAGTTTTATTATAACGCCTCTTTTTATTGAAGATATCGCTTATTTAACGTATGAGGAAAAAGACAGGAGCGATATGCATTACGATATCGATGTTGTTTCTCGCACTGTTCATCTACCTTCAACTACAACTTCCAGGAAAGATATCAGGTGACTTGTATGTTTCGTCAAGTATTCAAAGCTATTATGATACGAGTGACTTGATTTCTGAATCAAGTATAGCTTCGTCAGACTCCACTCCTCAACCAATACAATCTGATGAGCCAAAGGCAACAGAATCGGTGAAATTCTTTTCACCAACTGGTTTTCATCCTGTTGGACTTCCTTTTAATCGGAAGAATTGGTATCAGCTATTTCGACATTATCAGAATAAACAGTATAATGCATCTACCTTTCCATTCCAACACTATCTGCAAGAGGCAATGAAGTCTTCCAGTCCTTGGACTCTTCTTCCGAATAATCAACTTGATATTCTTTTCATTAAGGAGAGTTGCATCGATATCCGTCATCGAATGATCCTGATTATGGATCCTTCTAGTTCGAATCAGTTTGAAAAGAAACACTTGCGTAATCCGGAAACAATTGAGTCCCACATATATTCACCTGTTCAGATACCTGGGTTTGAGTCTTATCCTCTGTATCAAGTGAATGCATCTATTCCTATATCTATTCCTATTCATTCTACAAACCTTTCATGGATCCTAGCCACTCCCCCTTCTTCGAATGACGAATGCCTCCAATCGTTTATGCAATATATTCCTGTTTTCCTTCAGTCTATATCTCCCTTTTTCCAAATCGATGTTTCTATTGAGTCTTAAGTTGATCTCTAGCCAGAACAGGTGATACTTCCCTTTTTTCCTGTAACAAGAAGAAATCCTTGTTCGAAATTAGTGTTTGAAATTTCCCATTCTGCATTACGTTCTCCTTCTATTCTTCTCTATGGGAGGTCATTGCGGAAGGAGATTGGCGATAGTAATATCATCTGTTATCATAATGTGGTACTCTTGGTTACTTGAATTAAGTATTAGATTTTGTCAACTCCATTTTATTCTGTGGAATCTGTAGTATTTGAGCAAACAATTCATTTTGACTGTTTTCGTGCTGCAGCCTATAAGTTGTTCAATATCAAACCTCTAATGAACATGAAATCATCTTCATCCGAAATCACAGGAAAGTTCCTGGTTACCTATTTATACCAAAAAGGTGATGAAGTTCTATCTTCTAAGAAAATGGTAACTCAGCTACCGGAGTCCTGGAGATTGAAAGGTAAGTCATTTAATTTGGACGAGCGGAGCTCTCGAGAATTGATCTTATTGTATGCAAACTCGGATATCATTATTCGACAGTATAAAGGGCGAGATGATGATTACTACTCCCTGTTTCTTCTTCCAAGAAATGGGTATATCCAAATTCAGGATGTTTCCGTTTATTCAAAAAGTTGGACCGAGGTGAATTCTAAAGGTCTTCGCATCATTTTTGCTGTATCTGATCTTTCTCATTCCAGTATTTTAAATCAGCTTCAGAACATTATTGTGAGGGTACAAAGAAGGAAGTATAGAGTATCACTGTAATCTTCTCTTGTTTGTTTAAGTTCTCATGGACATTGCACAGGCAAAGAATTCAAAGATTGCAGAGATTGAGAGTGTTCGAAGACAGTTCAAGGACAGTTATCTGCGATTGATTCGTGCCCTCAAGGTTGAAATCCTGAATATCTAGTAATTGTTAGATTGATACAAAATCGACAGGTACCACACCAGAAACGGAATTGCGGAGGTTGAGTGTCATGACTGCAACAAACGGTATTGTAGAAATAGTATAGATGTCTGATACATGTAGATTGATGCTTCAAATACTGCCTTGAGCATCATCAACGGAATTCGATTATCATTGGCTTTAAGCGATTCGAGAATCTCTTCCAAGTGAATTTAGTAGTTGAAATGGAATGTTTGTTGTTATTCCCAGTTTTCATTCATGTGTGTTTTATAGTGCTCAGTGAACACATCTCATTCTTTTTGTGTAACCTATACTCTCATAGTCCATCTTCTTCTTCCTCCGTCAATTCAGATCAAAAACCGTTCTTTCCGCATTTCCTTTTCTTGTCCTTTTCTACACACAAAGC
>JANPWN010000488.1:0-16112 GCA_027406425.1 Blastocystis sp. subtype 8
TTTCCATCCCTCATCTCATACCACAATCCATCTCGAACCATCACTTCTTTATCATAATTACCACTTCCTATCACCTCTCCCTCCTCATTCAACTCATCATAACATCCCTTCATTCTATCACTCTTCTTCAAACTCAAACACACTCTCCCTTCTTCAAACAATACTCTCTCTTTCTCTTCTCCTCTCTCATCATATCTCATCCACCAACCATGAGAACGTATTTCATACTCTATCTCCATACACACTCTCAGTCGGATTCCAGATAAAAAATAGTATTTAATCGACAAGTATTCTCATTACATCCCTTTCTGTTGTTATCATGGACAGGATTTCCATAAGTATCACGCCATCAGCATTCTGATAGGGATGAGTCGTCTCATAATCTCTCTTTATCTCTTAAAGGGTTCTATAGTTGTTGCGTGTATCCTTGATTTCTTGGTTCCATTGTAGTAAATTACCAAGTTAGTAAAAGTATGAACAATCACAATCGTATTAAAGTCAGATATCATTCAGTTAAACTACATGACTGTTATAATAGAATCAACTGCATAATATTACTTATATAACAAACATAACTAATGACTCTTCATACCTCTATTACTATTCATTAGCTCTGTCTCATTCTAACTTACTAAGAACGATTCCCAAACACTGCAAATACAGCAAAACAAAGCACACACAACGAAATAACAATAATTTTACCAAACCAATACAATCCTTGTTCCATAGCAAAACTAAGTATTAATTACTATCACAAAGACAATTACTTCAATGACATATATGGAACCATACCTCCAGTGACTCCTGTAACTGACTGTAGCCATGCCAAACCAAACAATATGAGATGTAATACTCCAATTAGTCCTATATAAAGACCAGTTATATTTGGAATGAGAAGAAGAAGCATTATATCCTGTAGTCCATAAATACAATAGAAGACACTGTGTGATAAGAAATCTCGATCATCACACCCAACGAATCGCAAGAAAACCCATTCCATGAGGAATCCCTGGAAGGTTGCCAGAAGAATGTAATAGACAAAATATGAGATGGAATATGCATTTGTATGGTTCTTTGGGTCACTTCGATTGTAATATCGATAAATAGAAGGATTATTTAGGAGTTGTTCATCGGAGTAAATACGTTTGGTGACCAGAGAGGCGATAGGAAGCTATGATCTAAAGAGATTCTATCATGAATACGAAAATAGCTATCGAATAGTAAGTAAGATAGTATGAATTAAATTGAGATGCACCACTAAAGAGAGAATAGAAACTGTATCTATGAATGAAGAATGAAAAGTGAATCGACATGCATTGACAGGCACACAGCACTATACTCTTATAGAGACTGAAGAAAGTAATGGTCCAACTTCGACTGAAATTATTGATTCCATGAACCGTCATAAGACGATGGAGGTATTGATACTGAGTGATTGTGAAGTCAGCTGCTCGTGCAGCCTGCATTCCTTCTTTCCCTACAAGTCCAACACCAACTGAACTGCACTGAATCATCGATACATCATTGCCTCCATCTCCTACTGCCATTACTGTTTGATGTGTAACTTGTTTCACAGTATCCACTATTTCAGCCTGACAGGTTAGTGAATGAGTGATGGGAAAATGAGTGTGTTGTAGTGATTGTGAGTGATGAGAATGAAGTGATTGTGAGTGACGAGAATGTAGTGACTATGAGTGATGAGAATGTAGTGACTTTGAGTCACACAACATAGAGTAGCAAATAATGAGATGATATGATAGATAGTACCATAACATTACGTGACAAAACAGAGAAAGACAAAATACAAAATATCTAACCCTACCTTCTGTTTAGGTGTAACACGACAGCAAATAACACTCTTACACTTACACAACCATCGGAAAAGTTCCTTAGAATTCATTTCCAAGATTCCTTTGACTTGAGATAATAAATACCCTGATAAAACAATCACTAAGCGATTTACATCACTTGACTGAATACGAGAAATACACTTCTCAACACTCTCTTTGGCATTCTCTTCATTGATTATAATGCATTCATCCTTCTCATCAATCAGTCCACAAGATCGTGACACATTTATAGCTGTAATCATCTGATCTCCTGTCACTAACCACTGATGAATTCCACATTCATGGAAATACTGATTATTATTGGAATGAAAAAAAATAAACCTGAATTGTTTCCTTCACGTGCTCTTGGAGTTGATCCTCGATTCCACTAACTCCAAGAATAGTGACATCCCTTTCAATCTCGGATACTCTTCATTTCATCATCCATCATCTCACTTACGCACTAACAATAGCTTCATCACGATCGGTTAATTGAATCTCCGCAGTATGCATTTTTGACGCCAAATCTTCCCACTCACTCTCTGTGAGCTGCCGGTATGCCATAAGTAGAGTTCGATAGCTATGGTTACAGAATCGCGGGAATTTTACCCTTTTGATGCACACTGATCATGGGCCTGTTTGATGGAATCAATTTCTGGATCATGACACAGAGGAAGAATCGATTCGTCAGCACCCTACCCATAAAATAACAAAAAATAGTCCTTCTTTTAGGAATACAAAAATAGACCCGTTTTTGACATTCTTAACAACAATTGACATTCTCTTTCGCTCACTCGTGAAAGAGTTTAACTGAAGAATACTCCATGTATCCTCCTCTTTCTCACACACACGCACACTGACTTTATGATCATCACGATAAAGAATGTAACTCCCGAGTTGTGTGCATCCAATCAAAAGAGCTGTTTCATCCGGATTATCAGACTTGATTGAATGATTGAGAATGAAACAAGAATTACAGAGAAGAATACATTGCTGGAAAAGTTCAAATTGAGTAGAATAATTGGAAGTGTCAAAATCAGGATGAATAGTGGCAGGAGAAAATTGGTAGGATTGAGAAACGATGGGTTTAATTTGAATGCACTGTTGATTAACCCATAATTCTCTCAATATGAGTTCATTTCGAGTAAGCGTTCCAGTCTTATCATTTAAGATGAATCGTACACTCCCAAGGGTTTCACAGAGCGAAGTGCTATTACAGTGAACACCCTGACGAGTATTGCTTAAATCATTTCGATTCGGTGAATTCTTCGTGTTGCCTGATATCATCGTGTTAGAAGGGATCGTGACACTAGTAGAAGTCTGTACCTCACAGTCATCATTCGATTCCTTATCACTATTAGTATCATTCACTTTCTTCACATTATCATTATTCTCAATACTATGTCATAATCTCCTCTTATTACCTACAAATGCTCATCAGCATGAATAAACATTGTATAGATTAGTTTAATGAGCTCCAGTGTCACTTTGAGTGTTGATGGGACCATGGCGACATTCAGCAACAAAAATCGTAATGGAATGATCAATCCATAATTACTCAAATTTCTCTCCAAATACCACCGTTCTGCATTTCGATTCAATGCATATCCGAAAGGAGACAAAATCACCATCAAAGAAATCTATGATAATTATAACCACTGAACATGTCACTTGGAGAATCACAACGACTACCGTAAAGACACTTGTCATACGGTCGGATACAGATAGTTTCAAAATAGGCTTGTTTTTGTTCTGACCAAATTTGGTCTGATTTCCGGTATACACAACTGCACCGTAACTACAAATCATAGGAATAATAGGAATGGAACATGTATTTAGTATTCTGCAGATGAGTAACCTGAAGAAGAAGGTTGGTAGAACTAAGTCCAATTTCTTGATTCCCATTCAATGTCATTCTAATCATCACTTTTCCAGTTAAAGCATACTTTCCATCAAATCGATAAATATGAGCATCTGGATTTCCACAATCAATACTGATTTCTGCTGAATTTAGATTCTTTTGAATCTGATCACGTGAATCAGCCTGCAACAGCTCCTTCAAAACTACAGGAACTTTGCGAAGCTTCAGGTTCGCTTCTCCATCGATATTCGAAGTCTGAATGTAGCAATGACCATGTGGGTCGCTTGAATACAGTAAGACCAAATCGCATGGAATTTCCTCATTTTCTTCTACGTAGGGTGAAGGAATACACATCAGATAAATGACATGGATATAAATACAATGTCTCCAACCCGAATGTCCTGAGACTGAATTTCAACTAACAAATCTCCACGCAACACACGCACAATCCTGCGATTTGCCTTCTAGGATGTCAATCTGCAATTATTCCACAACCAAATCAATTCGATACCGATTGATATCTTCAACTGCCTCACGAATACCTGTGAGAGTAAAGATAAAGATAATGGGAATCCAGGTCGTGAGAGGATTGTATGCAGAGATAATCGGAAATAACTAACTAGTGACAATTCCAATGTAGATATCACTTCTAAACAAGCTTCTAACACAAAATAAGCATTTAATGGTTGTCTAAATCTCAGCACCCATACATCGCCTACATTAGCTGCTCAAATAGGCATACAAAAACAAATGACCACCAGCGGTACTTCGTGTTTCTAACAACATTTGTTCCAAAGCCATGATTGACGTGATTAACACGGATATGGCCTATTAAATTCATCCACCGTATATAAAACCTACGAAATGCTTCATTTCCTTCCATTCTCTCTTCCACTTTGAAAGAATATGCCATAAAGAATGGAGCTTGAAAATGAATCTTCAGAGATACAATGTGAAAAGAATAATATTAGATACATTCCCGTCATCCGTACACTTCATGATCCCCGACACATATTCCTATTCTTCTTATAAAAGAACTGCAAACATCTTTTGTCCCAAATAAGCCAATGCACAGTAAGTTCAAAGTGGTGCATGATAACAAACAGACTTATCACTCAATTCGTTTGCCCCATCCATAAGAAGATTAGTTCTTCTTAGCAGCTCTGGCCTTGAAACGGCAGAAGTCAGTCATGGAGGCCTTCTTAGCACGAGCGGCGAGCTTCTTAGCCCAAGCAGTCTCGTTCCACTTATTCTCAATTGAAGCTACAAACCATAAATTCTCAGCTCCAACCTCCTACCATCCTTGAAAGCAGCAGCTACAGCTTCAGTCTTAGCAGCACGCTCAAGAGGAGTCACGAAGTCGGTGAGATAGAGGCGAGCAACCTATTCAAATGAGCCTAAAGAGACTCAGGACCTACTGTAATCTGCTGTCTCTTTACACCAGTGGAAGGTCCATCAACAAGCACCTGGAACATTACTCATTCCAATCAAACAACATACTCTCTTGCCGTCGATGATATCAACGATAGTGCAGAGCTTTCCAAAGTCAGGTCCATAGTTAATGTAGGCAACACGTCCAACCTCAACAAAGCGAGTGAAAACCTAGAGACAGAATTAGAACACTTGCAACTGGAAATCTAGGTAACCACCTATTTTTCACATAATATACTTCCAAAGCCAATCAACAAGTCAAAATAACCTACCATAGTGAATCGATACGAAAGAACAAACGAATTCTGAATGCTTTTGGATAGAAATGGATTATGGACTAAAGAGCCCCTAATTAGGTCTCTTGTTCAGCTCAATTATGGGCCTTATTGTTTCTATTGTCGCCTACAACAAAAACAAACATAGAAAACCCATTGTATTACAAGGATGATGCCATTTCATCTACAATTACCAGAATATGTCGCCCTCCCGTGCTCTTATTTAAATCGGCATGGTACACCATAATCGCACTAAACAATAACTTCTGATTACTTGGACTGCAGGTCTTCAGCATCTTCTGAATAACATAGTTTGCATACTACATATCAACAATTCCTCAATCACCTACATTATGATGCAAAAGCGATGGGAACAAAGGGTCCTGTACAGTTTCATGGACCATTTGTGAGCAAATTGCCTCATCGGCGACAGTAAACAATTTCTCAATCACATTACTACTAAACTTTTGGCACATCAGTGACACCAAGTGTCCCAATGTCGACACAGCAATAGCATTGGATTCTTCCTGGCTCCCATGTTCCATTACATACTGAATCACATAGTTACCAAAAGGATCACAGATTAGAATGTTAACATTCGCAAGAATCTTCTGAACAAGACGCATATGATACAGAGAAGGTGCAGAAGCATAGCAACGCTGAATGACACAACACCCATGGCGATGGGTGGAAATCTTGGAATTAGTCTGAAAAATGTCCTACTTGCACTGTATTCTCAATAATCTCTTCATAGATTTCCTTGCAATAGGCTTCTGGGAAACATTGTAAACATCGTTGAATGACATGATTTCCATTGACATGTGAAGCGAGATTAGCTACTTGTCCGTGCATTGCCGATACTACTACTGCCCACTGAACAGGACTTGAACAAGACTACACATGATTGATTCAACTGATCGAAACAGTGATAATGTTCTGAACACTTCTTGTTCCATGTGAATTAAGACTAGCAGGTACAATTGAATTATGAACTCGATTCAACTACCCCTCATAAACAAACAAATCACTCACAAGATCTAGTTTCTTCTCGGAAGGCAAGGCTTCGAGAAGTCTCTGAAAGAGATAGTTTCCAAATCGATCAACCATTAACTCCCACAAATGATTTCTCACTTCATAATACACCTCTTCAGCGACATTACTTGGACCATCAGTCAGAAGTTGCTGAAGTGTTCGACATCCATTATGGTCACAAGCCATACTTAATACATGTCCCTGGATCGACTTCCAGTCTGACTTCACAGGACGATGACGGATCTTCAAATTCTCCACGGAACTGGTACTACGTACTGATGATGCTCGAGAGATAGGGCATTTTTCCTCTTCACGTTTAGGGAATGACAAATAATCAGCAGAATGATTGGTTGAGTATGAGTACAATGGAGAGGAGTGATGATGAATGAGTCGTGGATGTGAAAGCGTTTCAGCGTCCATGACGTCCTGTAGGTTTGGAAGTGACATATCACGAAAAGATAGAAAGGGATCCGGTTCAGTCACGGATTCCACTGGTGTGAACGGTGACTCACTCACATATAATGGAGACTCATTCATGGGAAATTCAAAAGGAGATTCATTAACCGAAAAAGAGGGCTCGCGATGGAAAGATAAATACTACTTCTAAATAACTTACAAACAAGAGCTACGTTATCATAACACCCTAAGCCGTTTGATGAAGGAATATATTCATAGGGACTAGAACCATCTCCATTCCTTCTCAATCCAGATGAATTATCATCCACATAATATGGACGAGGGACTCCTCGAAACCACATTCTACAGGATAATATAACAAAAACTCTACTAACCCTCTTTGGTCTTTCCTGATATACCCCCTGACATCATCTGAATGAGAGGGAAATGGGTTATTCCGAACTCCCTCACTGTTCCAGTCTATAATATTGTTCACCAGGATTTACGACTCCTACTCTCCAAATTCGTCTGTTTCATCAATTTCTCGATCAAGTCAAGAATCAGAAAGGATGAATGACTCTTAGAAAACTCGAAACTGGGGAATGATTATGCACACGATTAGTGATCCTAATTATCAAGAGAATGATTACTATACAAACGTTTTTTTGGAGGGAACCAGTAAATGGACTGGATTCATGTATAAAACGCTTTAGTTCGTGTTAGTAATAAAGTAGATCACTCTGCGAGGAAGAGTGACATGGAGATGAGTAAGGATGAGTCTTTATATTAGACGTGTAAACCGTTTCATTTGCCTCATTTATTTTATTTGTGAACAGAGTTATCTATTCTTCACACTAATTCTTGACTTAGTCCATAATGCCTTGTTTCCGTGTATTTACGAACGTTGAAGTTGATAAGCAAACCCAGGTTACGTTTTTGAAGGCTGTTTCCTCCATGTTAGCGAAGGAACTAAGAAAGCCTGAAGGGTACGGGTAGTGCGTATGTGTCATGTAGATATGTCACTGTGTGCATCGTTCCTGGCCAGACAATGCTTTGGGGAGGAAATGATGTTCCTTGTGCTCAAGCGTATCTGATGAGTCTTGGAGGATTGGGAACAGAAGTGAACAGTAAGATTTCATCAAAGTTCGCTGAGCTTCTCACGAAGTACCTGAAGATCACCTCGGACCACTACTACATTCATTTTGTGGATGCTGAAGGATATATGATTGGATATGATGGTGATACGTTCTAACAGTGTTTTGTTCAGATCAAACAAGCAATTTAACAACACCTTGAAAACCACTCTTCTTTATTACAAAAGGTACACATAGGGGAGTTGACTATGATGTGATCTGGTATGATCTATTACTCTAGTACTACTCTTTACTAACTGCAGCACTCGTTCATTTTCTAGTTTTATCATATAGATTATAGAGTCGACGAAAAAGCTAGAATTTAGAGATCCAGGACAATAGCACTTTATGTTTGGATGTAATGCATACTTCATTCTTGTATCTCTTCGAATCTGATTTGTCATCTATATTGCTCATGGAACTAATCATCCTACGATGATTGGGATTCGGACAGTTTGTGCAATCCACCGAAGATGCTGAAGGATATGAGACATAAGAGAACGACCATGTATCATGTCTTGAATCATCAATTGTTGGAAGAACGGAGTTAAACTATCAATCACAATACAACCCCAAGATTCGCTTTCAAATCTCTAAGTATAAGGTCTCTTCCAAATAGCAACAGGTTGGAACTTCTCTAGAATGTCGTATAATTCATATGCATCGTATCCATTTTCTATATACAAAAGAGATAAGGAAGAATCGATATCAGCTCCAAGGGAAGTGAGAATTTCAATGATTCGTTCCAAAACTAGATTACAACCGCTGTTAATGTATAAGCAATGCTTCTTTTGGAAAAGACATTGACAGACAACAGATATTGCAAATTGGGTCTTTCCGATTCCTGGATACCCGGCTACAACTGTAACATCATGTTTCAACACAGAATCACCGAGAAGTGAATCGAGTCTAAAGTGAACTAAAAAATACATAATATACACTTGGTCATTCATTGAGATCATAGGACTCGTTGCCTCGTTCCGAATGAGAGAAACCAAAGTTTTGGCATCGTTTTTACAAAGAGAAAATACAGAAGAATAAATTGAGTCTACTTCCTATAAATGATACCATATCTAAGAGGATTCACCATTGGTGACAAACCTGTTTGTTTCGTCATGTCAGATTTATTTATAGCTGCAATATCTACAACTACATATTAAAATTATCGAGAAAAGAAACTAGTGTTGATTGTTGGATAGGTTGTTTGTAGCCGACATTTAATTGTTGATGTCAGCAGTTCACTCTGCTCCAAATTCCACATAATCAACTATCGAGAAACAAATACTGATTAACATCTATCTCTATTATTTGATTATTTTGAATGGAAAGGAGGGAAGATCCTGGAGATGAACTGTTTTCACTTCAGGATAGCATTTTGGTGGAGATGAGTTGTTTTGTAAAGAAATTCTATCTACATGTATTGTCTGATGATGAAAAGATATTACTGGAATCAATTCTCCAATTGGAAGTGGATTCTCGAAAGTTGTTGTTTTCTTTGTAATTGTTCGTGCTTTTGATGAATTACTAGATCTAAACGGAAACGCAAATACTTTTTCCCTTCGTCATGTCATATGAAGATGAGTGATTTGTTAAAGGTAGGAATCCATAGATGCATTAAGGAGTCAGACAGTTTCTCATCTTCAGCAGATTGGTTATTTGGTTTCCTGTGAAGAGAAAGATGCATTTCCATTGTTGTCGGAAATATCTGTGAATGATCTCCGATCTGTAATTCACAGTCTGGGAATGGATTCTATTGTTACGGGAAAGTAAGAATGAATGTGCTGCATCAAGGAAAGGGATTGCTCTTCCAAGAAATCGCTTCTTGAGTTTTTTAAATCGGTAATGCAATCATCATTCACATCCTCTGTTGACTGCTTTGAAAGACGGATCCTAAATGCAATCAAGTCAACAGTTGAAGAGCCATTACAGTTAAGCACAGATATACAAATCTTACTAAAGCGAATCCAACTGCTTTTCGCACCTTGTTCATCGTATTAGTAATCACATGATTTGAATGTAGAGATTCTTCCATCACAGTTGCTAATCTGGGAAAAGTGAAATTTCCGATTTATTCGTTGTTTCCATCCTATCCCTTCTTCCCTTCGCGCCATTCCTTTCTCATCTTTGAAACGATTCAGTCCCTTTCAGAACTCCTAAATCACACAAATCTCTGTACTCTTACTCCATTTGGAATTCATCGAATCACAGAGAGTTTATCTTCACTAATTCTGAATCTGTGGAAACAGGATCCAGATTCTAATCGCTCAAAGGTTCCTTCTTTCGAAGAGTATCGGACAAAGAAATTGCCATCACTTCACTCTTCATCAGAATTAACTACAGAGCAGTCCAATGATAGTGAATCAGTAGAAAAGGTTCTAACAAAACTCTTAGCGATGTGTATAGAACAAGTGAATGACAATATTGAAAGTCCAAAAGAACCTTCAATTTTGGTCAATCTACCTACAGACTCATCAGATCGAGAGATGTATATCCAACAGAGTCGTATTATATCAGAGCTTGAGGTTGATCCAAGATCAATCGCTATAATTAAATCATATATTAGTAAAGAACGAATGATTGCCAGGATTTTGGTTCGATTCTTACAATATCTCGAAGAACGAAAGTATTATGAAGATTCATACCAACTAGCTATCACTCTCCTTACTACAAACTATCTGGAATCCCGTGGTTATGTTTGGATTGTATTTTGTTCTTCATATAAGCATTTCTTTGGTAATCGTGGAATGATTGATTTACTTCAAACTGCTCTGAATAGCACAGAACGTGATTTAGGAAGGATTGCTTTCATTCATAGCATATGGTGATTATCGAATGAACTTACAGCGTAAACTGAATAAGTGTATCCGAGCTTCATTAAGAGCGAATCTTGTTCCGATAAAACTCCCATGTTACACAGTGCGTTACATAAATCAGCATCCGATTCAAGGTCGCGTAGGTTATAAGAGTATTTATTACAATGATCATGTGAATTATGGAGTGAAGTGTCATCAATAGGATGAGCGAATAACCGTGGAAATGCTGGCTTGTGAACATTATCGAGTATCATTTGGTTATGAAGGAAGAGAGGATGAAGGAAGGACAATTCGTGATTGATTGAGACTGGACTCATGAGTAGGGATCTTAGCATGGCTATTGTTTTGGGATGTTATATTCATCCCTCTTCCTTATGCCTTTCAGAATAAGTATCAGCAACAGCCAATTGATTTTGGATCTCATTCTTTTTATTCTGCTAGACAGGAGTATCTTGATTATTATAGAGATCGATTACTGAACATGTCAGATAATGAAGTTGAGTTATTTATATTGAATTCAATTCGTGCACATCGGAATCTGGCTTGTCGATGGAACTGGTCCCAAATCAATGAGGATTGGTTGATTCGAGTTGCTCGGGGTTTGGGAGGATATCGTTGTGTTCTATTATGCCATCGATTGTGTGAGTATGAGTGCGTGCATTGAGGAATAGTAATGGATTGGGATGTATTGAGTCGAGGATTGCCTGATTTATTGTTAGTTAGAGATTCATCAGTGGATATTGGAATGCCAAAAGTCTTGATGGTAGAAGTGAAGGGAGAAAACGACCTATTACGCGATGATCAATTGGATTGGATTGGATTTTGTGAGGACAATGGAGTTAATGTTGAAGTGTGTCGAGTGGGTTTACAAGAGGTATGTTATTATAGCTGTCAATGACTCGTGATACCAATGAGACTGAATTGATTGGGAGAGAGAAGTATTGGAAGGAAGTAAATCACTCAGAGGAGAGAGAAGATCATATAATAGACATATCAGTAATGGAGAGTGAAGTGAAGGTGCCGACAATCGAACAGTCGAACTGGATACCTGGACAGTCAACGTCAATAATTGAGCAGTCCAAGACAATATCGAATCAATCAGAGTTAACATCAAATCAATCGAAGTCAATAATTGAGCAGCCAAAGGCAACATCGAATCAATCAAGGTTAGAATGGGACCAGTCTAAACAGGCAAGGCCAATTCCTGACCAGTCAAAGTTACAGTCAAGTCAACAAGAACATGGAAAAAAGAGATGTCAAACCAAACGACGATCTAATACTCCTAATATCCTTCAGTTCTTTTCAAAAAGAACAATTCCATATCATATTTGTTATGAACACATTCTTATCAACAAACACTCTATTCTCAATTCAATAATGCATCCTTGTTCTGCTTAGGCAAACGAGAAGATGGCTTACGTAATCGACGAATATTTCCACCTCTTCCTTTACTATTCACTTTAAAATAAGCAATGATGAGAATCAAAAGAATCAATATCAATAATGATACAGAAGTCAGAGCAATCACAGCTGTTACGCTAGGCCTCTGACGCAATTTTGGTTCCTCCAACACCATAAATGATAAATAGGAAGGAGTTTCTTCACTTACTTCTTCATAGAAATTACCTGTTAGATTCTGATGCAACTCATTCAACTGTATCATAACGAAACTGGATACCAAGTAATGAGGAATGATGCGAATAGTCACACATACAGAGGCCTCTTCAGTACTCGCGCCACATACACGGGGTAAATACTGATGAATGGAAGCCTTCTTGATCATCAATTCTCTCACTAACATTGTTTCAATATCCCTTCGAATCGAATACTCAAACAGATCTAAAGTACAGTTCATGATCCGATATGACATATCAATAAACGCTTCATTTGCACCTGCAAAGCGTTTTAGACAATGACTCTCATCAATAGGAAGCCACTCACCATTGGAATCACAGGTTCGTACTTTCAAACCGATTCGAGTTCATGAACATGGAGCAAATGAATATCGATCAGTAAGTGTCTGACTGAAACCTTCTCGACTTGGACAGAATACAGTTTGTTTGGTAAAAAGTCCTATATTATAGATTGTTACATTATTCGTTCCTTTATTGGATTCGTGAATTTCAATTTCAAAAGCTCTGAATGGTGTACCTCCATCCACATCAATCCAAACATAATCATTAAACATAAACTTATAATAATCAAAGACCACTGCGATTAATGAACGCGTTTCCATTTGAGTTAGCCCTTCCTCATTCTGAACTGTCTGATTTCGAATGCCCAGAACCATGAACTTAGCTGGTTGAGAGAGATTGGTGGCTTGAATCAGTATACGATTCACTGAAGCCAGCTGATTCTCAGGCAATGTGTATCGAAGAGTCACAGGCAATCGAGATGCTTCCCAATAAGATCAGACATGCCATCAAGAAGAATCCATTGGCCTCCTGGAGGTCTCATCTCAACAACTACTTGTGCTATTGATCTAACATTGTTAAACTGAATTTCAATTAAATGGAACCCAGATGTCAGATCAATTAATCCATTCTCCACATGAGCCCATCCACCCGTTGTATCATAATATATAAGAGGTGCTTCATTATTATCGATATATAAGGATATAGATGAATAAGAAGACAATTGGAATTCGTAGATTCCAGAAGTGGGAACAGAAACATATGCCGAGAAATGGGCTCCAAATGCAAGGCCAAAACGATCATCAATTCCTGGCCACGTGTGTGAACCTGTCTGGTAGTCCTCTGTGAGATTGAAGCGAGTAATTCGTGCACATGCTTGTGCTCCAAGAGAAGAGAAGTACGTGAGTGGCCACAATCGATAACCAGACATTTCCCTCCAATAACATGCTGAAACTCCTCTTCGTTCAGGTTGACTATCTTGATTTAATCCAACTCTCTACAAATACTTTTATATTCAATAGTGAAATATGTTTCTACTGTTGCATTCGCTGAAGATGCGGCGATACGATATGTGACAGTTCTAGTAGGTCCAGAATACAAACCGTGAATGATACCATTTGTAGTATCAAAAATCAATCCGTCTGAAAGGGCTGGTACAATAGAGAAGGAATGAGCATAAGAATTCGGATAGAAACGAATAGATTTAAATGGAATCTTTGCAAAAATAGTGGTTTGATCCATACCACTGCTCACTGACGTTAATAAACGTGTTGCTAGAAATGACTAAGCAGAAATATGCATACCACTAAGAACTATAGATCCAAAGTTACCTGAACCACTCAGAGAAAAGCATGTAGGATCAAAAGGCTCAAGAGCACTACCAAAAATGGTTCCATTCACCAATTCCAAACCCTGAGGCAGCTCTGGGCTGATGCCTGTAAAGTGACCAGTACATACAAGTGTTTTTGATTCACCAAGAACAGGAAAAAACTCATAATCTGTTCCACAATGAATCATCAATGCATTACCTAGATATGTGACTGAAAGTAATCAAGAAGTTACAGAAACAGAAGAGAGAAACGATTAAGATAACAACAGACATTTTTATGTCAACCTGTTGATTCAGGAATGGATTATTAAAGATAGGTGAAGTGGATACTTAATGATATTCGCGTAAAATGAACATCGAGTGAAGTAGTTTATTCTCTAATGATCCACATTTATTGCTAAGTCATTACTTTCCAGTTCGATTAACTATAATTATAAAATAGTGGCTTTGCGAAGATTGTATATCTGTGTAATTCAACTTCCAATCAAATGGTCTTCTGTATTCTGTCATGTTCTTCTCACAACCGCGATTCATATCCCGATTCACGGCAGAATCTAGGATGATTCTAACGGAGAAGCCCGTTATTTTTCCATCAGTATTTCCCCTCTTCTACGCCATCGATTCCATCGTGGCTTTCAAGCAAACGATACAGATATTGTACTTGAAATCATGCAGCCTGCCCTTCTTGCTCGTCGTTTCCAGCCTCTTCTGAAATCTACTCAGACTCTGGCTTTAAAGGCTTCTCCTGTTGTCTTTCAGCGTAACCTTACGTACTTTCTTCTTTATGTTGTTTCCTGCTTAGTTATATCGAGGAGCAGTATGCAAAGGGTAGAATGGTATCTCCTCATCTGTCCATTTACAAGGTTCGTTGGGCCACTGCTTCTTCCGGTTGTCACCGTCTCACTGGTTTTGGCCTATGGTTAGGTATTTTTTGGACGTAGTGGTTTCACATTTCTAGGTTTCTCTGCTGTAGGAATTGCTGCGGTGTGTGGATGCAATATCCCTGCTCTCATGGAAACTATCAAGTATCATCCTATTATTCTATATGGTGGAAAATTCTTCATGTCTTATGCTCTTGCTTATCATTACACCTGTGGTCTGAGACACATTGTAGGTGATAGAAGATGTTAGTTAATTCTAGTTCTTCGATTACTATCCTGAGAAGTTGACCTGGAAGAACATTCAGAGCAGTTCTTTGTGGATCATCTTTGGAGTCTTTGCTCTGTCTCTATTCTTGACCGTTGCAAAGCTCCCCGCTCTGAAGAATAAGGAGGAAAGTAAGTAAAACGAAATGATGTTGATTTCGATTTTTTGTGATAACACATGTTACCTGTGTGGAATATATAAGAAACACTCAAACTCAATGAAGACAGTTCATAAGTAGCTTAGTGCATAGCAACCTCTACCTGCACGGAGGCATCAATCTGAATAGTAGTGATGCTCTTCACAACTTCCATAGGACTAAACTTTCACACCTCGGTATTTCAACCTACGCGACGAGATCAATCACTCTCTTGTGAATTCTCATCTCCAGATGCTCCCAGGTGTTGGTTCCCTCTCCACAAGGAGACTTACGAGTGGTAATGCGGAGGAACTTGGTAGGCATACGCACAGGTCCAGAAACCTTGACACTCTTGCTCAGAGCGAGACGCTTAATCTCGGAACACACTATTCTATCAACCTCAACCACAGCGGTTACCTTTCTCCACAGCCTTAACGTTGGTGGAAGTAAGAGTAATACGAATGCGGTGAACCTCCTCGTTAACAACTTTATCCTTCTCCATTGATGTTTCTTTGGTTTATGAACGGTTTCAATTTGGATCAAGAAATATGCAGAAATGAAATACAGAAATTACTCGTTGAAACCATTTGTTGCTATTACACAGAGATTTGTTGCACCCTTGTTCTTTTTGAGTTCAAATGTAAGTGGAATTGCTGATGCAGTTATTGATGGGAGGAAATTGATGTAGTGGAGTAGTTGGTTGCATGGAATGATTTCTGGAAGTCATTTGTTTCTAACACTTGTTAATAGATGGAGAGAATTGATAAGAGTGTCGTTACCACTGCTAAGGACGTGGAGGCTATGAAGCTGATTAAGG